>JAQQSU010018567.1:0-10450 GCA_028627135.1 Pseudochirops cupreus
ATTTTGCTTTTTTATCAAAAAGGAGATTGCTTCAAGTAAGGTTTGGGGAATGGCAATCGTGCTAGGGATTTGTGGTTCACTTATTTATGTTTTCCTCCTTCCCCATTACCACAGAGAATTGAGCACACCCTATACTATAATTTCTATTTCATGAAAAACAGACTTTCTGGGAAGATGTTTCTGTAAGATCCGGCAGGATTTTTTTTTTTTTCAGGTCAGTGGGGCCAGATCTCATTTAGATGGCTGCTTTTAAGTAAAAAGACATCTATGGCCATCATATTTATAAATTTGTGTTTATATAGCATCTTTCATCCTAGAAGATTTTTATGAAAACTGAGGTTGTATCTTTTCCTCCCTTTTAAAAATCTTATTTTTTAATATCTTCTGTTTTTATATCACTTCATTTTTGAATGTATCCCTCCCCCATCTCCCACCCAGTGAGTCACCCTTATAACAAAAATTTTTAAAAAGAAAGAAGAAAAAAAAACCAATTCAACAAAACCAACCAACATTTTACCCTATCTGATGGTGTATGTAACATTATATCCTCATAGTTCCCTACTTTTGCACATAACCGGCAGGTACATTTCCTTGGTTCCTCTCTGGAAGAAAGTCTGATTTATTATGATACATAATATTCAGGATTTTTTGTTTTTGTTTCTTCCCCTTCGAGGTGGTTTTTTTTTGGTTTGTTTTTTGTGAATATTGCTCCAGGGACTGTCTTATCTTTCTACTTCTGTGCTTTGTACATAATTGATGCTTAATAAGTGAAGGAATGGATCCATAGAAGCTTGAGAGACAGCCTGGCTTCCAGCCTGTAAATGAGAGTGGAAATATTGATGCTCCCTTCCTGACCTTAGATGGAAAAATGAATAAAATGCCCTTTTGATAGCCTAGGATTTAGGGCAGGGTGGGACTTTTGAGGTCCTCTGGTCTAACCTTTAATTTTATAGATGAGAAAAATGGAGGGCTGGGCACTTTGAAAATTAAATGCTTAAACAATAATAGTTTCCCAACAAATGATAGAGCCCTTGTTCTTTGGATTAGGAAGCTGGGGTTTGGGTCTTGGTTCTGTAGTTCTCTACTGTCCTATCTGAGGAAGATTCAATAAAAGTAGTTGTTCATTTTGGATTTTTATTTGTAGGGATTCATTTGCGTTCCTATCAGCTGGCTGGAGTCAACTGGCTGGTGCAGCATTTTCAACTTCAGCATGGCTGCATTCTTGGTGATGAGATGGGCCTGGGTAAGACATGCCAGGTAAGCGTCTGTGACTAACTCATGAGATATCTCTATTTTTAAAACTTGAGAATCCAAACTTACAAAGAGATAACAACCTTTGTGGGGTTTGTACCAGCACCAACAGCCAATCAACAACATACTGGAGAAATGGCGGTGGGAGCCTGCTGCTTCAGGGCTGTAAGAGGTATTTGGGAGTGAGAGAACCAGAAGCAGCTATATGGCCCAGTGACGCTGGAGTCAGGAAAACTTGAGTTCACACCAGCCTCAGACACTTACTAGCTGTGTGATCCTGGGCAAGTCACTTAATTTCTGTTTACCTTAATCTACTGGAGAAGGAAATGGCAAAACCTCGCCAGTATCTTTGCCAAGAAAATGTTATGGACATTATTGGCATGCTGGGGTCCACGGGGGTCACAAGAGATCCTGTTTAATCTCATTAGCTATCGGGGGCCACTTGGGTACCAGTCCCAAGTGTGAGCGGAGATGTGATAAAGAGAAAAGAGAAACCGGGCCATGTGGGTAGTTCAAGGAAGAACCATGAACTCTGTTTAATGATGATTTGAACAACGTTTTTAAAGATCCAAAGGACAAAGATTCAAGTATTCTCATCAATAGACTTGGTTTTTCACGTCATGGGATATTATCATAGTTTTATCATTACAATATTCTACTACATCCTGGAAGTAATACTCAGATAAAATAAAAATTTCTGTTTTCTAGGCTCCAAGAGTCTGGGGGCATTCATCAGATCTTTGGGAAGTCAATTAACATTTTTAAAGGCATTAACAAAAAGGATGCAAAGGCCAGAGCAGGCCTTCAAACATCTAGGTTTTGTAAATCATTGTCTTGAATCTGCTTTACCTTGGGACCTAAACAGGAAAGGCTTGTCTTATCTGAAGCTTTGAGAATTCTGGGCACCAAAAGTCTTTGGAAATCCAACAGGTCTTTGGAAGTCAGTTAACATTTTACAGGATGATGCAAATGAGAGCAGGTTTCAAAATGTTTAGGTTTGTTTAACACAAATCTATGCCAAAACCGCTTCTCCAGAGCATCTGTATGTGAACTGACCCCCAAGATCAAATGTTTTGGCTTGCTTCAGTTAGCCTCATTCCATCATTTGCACACTGAGAGATTTGGAATTGATCCCTCTAAGGCCCCTTATATTTTAGCACACTGTGATTTTTTTATATGGAGATGAGACCAAGGATACTTGCCCCAAAAGAGGTGAGATTTGGGTTGTTTTCCTGGTCACAAAGATGTCTTTCTGATGAGGTATCTCCATTGTTTTGTGACCAGTGGCTCATTGTGAGATTATGATCTAGGCTTAAGGTTTCCGCCTGTGACTCAGGACAGAGGTTTTCTTTCCCTAATCCTCTGATCTTGCCTGCAGAGGGTCCCTGATCATCGAATTTCCTTAAATTATAGACTGTGGTCTAACCAGCTGGGCCAGAGTGAAAGCCAATTAAAAACAAATTGAATTAAAGAAGATCTTTTCCTGAGAATTTCCTGTGAATAGAAGGGGCCATTTCAAAGCACATCTCTGCTTTATCCTCAGAACCTTCTTTACTGATTTCCAAAGGCTTAGCTCCTTCTGTTCTCCTGACTTCTCAGTCTCAGAATGTGAGGCCAAAAATCACCCCAAATGAATAAAACAGAAACTGAGGCAGACCTCTGAGCCAAAACACTATTAAAGGGACCTGGCCCCCTAAGGAAGCAGACCTCAGACCTTCCTCATGATACCCCCTCCTTCCAGGACCCTATTTTTAATAGGATTAGATACTGAGACGTTCTCGAGCAGCTATACCAAATGCAGAATAATTCCATTAATTCACATATGATTCATAAGCCAGAACAAGCAAAATGGTCTGTCAGTGGGTTCATGGGTTGGGTGAAGCATGAAATATCTCTCCTGACCGGGTAGTTATAGGATGGATGGGTTGGGCAAGAGGAGATGGTATGAGCTCCAAGAACGTATCACAGGGGAGCTTTCGGTAATATGCCACCACCCATGCTTGGTCTGGTCCTGGAATCTGAGGCAAACAGGATGAAGATATTCCTGTCTATATTCTTGTCATTACACAAGTAAGCTCCATAGCTAGTAAGCAAGTATTAAAATTGGAGGCCTATTATAATAGAGCCCTCCTATTAGAATCAATATTCCAATATAACTTATATAAAATAGGTATTAAATCATTGCTTGTTCTTATACCTGTTATTGATTAATTGACTAAATATGTATTACTAAATGAGTACATTAAAATAATTGCTAACAATCATTACCTCTTATAGGATCAAACTAGATTAATACTGAATAGAATCTGAGTGAGGGTACACAACAAATTGACTTTCTCAAGGGTCTAGCCACCTTTTCGTATTGACCTCTCCCTGCTATTGGATGCTATGTTATCTTTCCTTTCCTGTATCTCAGAGGTTCTTAACCTGGTGTTCATGATGTTACTTTTTAAACTAATTTGATAGCTAGGTGTAATGTTAATGGGATAGAAAGTCTTCCTGCCTATTAATAGGCCTCAGGTGGACCCCACTAAGGGAAACTTGATTAGGGGAGGCTTCTTTTTCAGGAAGGCCCATACCTTTTGTTACTTTGTAATTAGGCGCACACACACACACACACACACACACACACACACACACACACACACACACACACACTCTGTCTCTCTCTCTCTCTCTCTCTCTCTCTCTCTCTCTCTCTCTCTCTCTCTCTCTCTCTCTCTCTCTCTCTCTCTCTCTGTTACGATTTTGCTTTGGGGCTCACTCATTGGAAGAGTTTTCTTCATGATTTGACCTGATGAGACTCTGGGTAGCTGTTAAGGAACCCCCGGCTTTGAAAAACCCAGATGTTGGTGCTTCTCTCTCTGGTAACTATGTATGTATTGCCTTGGTCAGACAGTTGATCTGTGCTAATTTCTCAGACAGTTAGAACTCCTATATTTAGGTCTTTATTTCTCTGCTTGTATTTTCTCTGAAGTTCAGGGTGCTGACTTTTCCCCTGAACTAGTGAATGTAATTAAGAGAGATTGTTGACCCCTTAAGCAGCTATCTTTCCTACTAAAGCATATTTAAGAACCTGTGCTGGCAATCATCCTGAATATGCCAGTGTGGTTGCCGCTACACTCGGTTTCAAGAGAATGGGTTTACTTTGCAGTCTTATATATTTTATTTTAAGCAGTTAACATTATTCTGACATGGGGTTCATAGGCTTCACTAGACTATGTCTAAGGGGTCCAAGGCACAGAAAAAAAAGAGAATCTCTAGTCTGCACTGTTATTTCACTGGGAGCAGAGTGAATTGATCTTTCATAGTTTAGTAGCATCTTCTGTGAATCATTTTCTGTTTTCCCCACATTATTATGATTATTAATTATTCCCTAAGAAACTGTCTTTACCCAAGAACGTTATTTTTTTGGTGGGGTTGGGGAGAGAGTCGATATTCCCATATATGCCCCTTGTGATCTCTTATTTTGGCATTTCTTCCCAAAATACAGGGTGTCCCAAATTTATTAGTGCAACTTCCAGTGAGAACACTGCAGAAGCCTGGTTTAGAAACCGGGCATCTGCCCTGAGACTTTGAGGACACCTGTGTACTTTTTTTCCCCTTTCCTTTCTGCTTGATCTCTACACCAGGTTTCAGCAGTGTTTTCACATTTCTTTGTTATGCTAGGAAGGGACAGAGGAAAAGGATAATACCATGCCTTTCCCATAATGCCCCTGCCATCTGAGTAGAAGTGGAAGCAGCTACATTGGAGCCTTAAAAATGGGAGCAAGCTGATCTTGTCACGGTGGAGTGTCTGTTGCTAGAAGACAGTGGCCTGGGCAGAATGACTCACTCTCTGTCATGCATCCTGGGGTTGCCACCCTGATTCTAAAAGCCCTTTGGCCTCATCAGACTGGGAGAGCCCACTTGTCCTCAGCCTGTACCCAGTGTGCTTGCTCAGGAAGCTTGGAGTATGGCACAGCTCAGACCTTCTGTGAGAGGATGTAATTGGGGATTGGTCATGGGAATCTGGGAGTTTTTCTACATGGATGGGGCAGGGGGAATAAAGCTGTTTCCTTTTTTTTTTCCCCTGTTCCAGACTATTGCCCTTCTCATTTACTTGACTGGAAGTTTAAAGAAGAAAGGACCGTTTCTGATTCTTTGTCCCTTGTCTGTTCTGAGCAATTGGAAGGAAGAGATGGAGAGGTGCGTGTCATTGAAATCCCAGTTTGATCAAAGTAACAGTGACCTTTTGACATTTTAAAATTTGTTACCTTGAGGCTTTTTCCTTTGCTCTGTCCCTTTCTTGGATTTAGATTTGCTCCTGGCCTTTCTTGCAAAGTATACACAGGTGACAAGGAGGAGAGAGCTCACCTGCAGCAAGTTCTGAAGGAGGACCCCTCTTTTCACGTGCTCCTGAGCACCTATGAGGTACTCATCTGTTGTCTAGTGAAAGCTGATGTTTCTTCTACCAGTGGACAGAGGGCTTCAGGGAGGAGGGACAGATTCTTAAGCTAGGTGGTCTAGTCTCCTGGATGGGTTCTTAACTAAGCAGCAGAGAACCTTTACAGCAGCCCTCCCAAAGCCAGCCTGGCAAGTTGGCTGAGATGTGTAGGGTCACTGAGATGCCTTGACTGGAAGAATGCCCTGAGGGCACCCTCTCCTTTTTCCCTTTTAATTTTACAAGGCTAGGCCCCATCTAGGCATGATGGCCCAAGTCCAGCACTGTGCGAGCCAGGCATTACTGGGGAGGGATTATCCTCTGGCTGCCCCTTCCACTTGCATATAATTCGCTGTCTGATCATTTCTGGAATGTGCCTACGTTGACTCTTTTCCCATGCACAGAACAGGGCTGTAGGGTTTTACTGTACTATAGCGGCTGAGTCCATATTTAACCCCTTAGTTGGGTGTTTTGTGGCTGAAGGAAAGGGAAGGGGACAGGCCTTTATTAAGCACCTTCTGTGTGTCAGGCACCCTGCTAAGTGCTTTATAAATCTTATCTCCTAATCCTCGCAACAAAGTTGTGAGGTAAGTGCTGTTATCATCCCTGGTTTACCCTTAAGAAACTGAGCAGACAGGTTAAGTGACTTATCTAGGGTTGCACAGCTAGTAAGTGCCTGAAGCCAGGTCTCAATTCAGGTCTTCCTGACTCCAGGCCTGGTCGTGTCTTCTTACCCCACACATTGATGCTCCTCTTTTTGTCTTTTTCTGCTTTGCCCTAATTTGTTTTCCACATTTACAAATTTGTGAACATAAATTTAGATTTTTCTGTATTGCTTGGCAAATGCACTTCAGATAGCTTGAGAACATACTTCCTAAGACAGGGAGTTCTCACTGAAGTAAAAAGTGTCTTCTGTGAAAGCAATGACCGGTGAAGATGAGATATGCAGAGAGAACCCGTCTCTTTGCTGCTTTAGTTCAGAAAACAAACTCTCCTCACCGACTTTGTCTTTTCCCCTGTGGTAATACTTTCCCCCTCTACAGCCAAGAGTAACTGGTAGGTCACCTGGGTAGCTGCAGGGCAGCCTCAGCAGGTACTGTGTGAGCCCACATTTGGAGCTGGAAGGGGCTCCAGGTATCATCTAGTCTAGCCCCTCTCATGTCATAGCCAAGCGAAGAGGGATAAGTGACTGGGGTGGGATTAGAACCTGGGTTTTCTGACTCCAAATCCCTGGCCTCATCATCATTGGAGAAAAAGAGAGGCCGGCTCTTGCCAAGCCAGCTTCCTAGTGGCTCCTTCAGGAGCAAGCTGGCATCACTAGGACTATCTATTGTATACAGGTAACATACACCTTCTGGAACAGGGGAGGTATGAGGGCCCATGCTGGATGATGAGGGAGGATGCCCATCTCCTCATTGGACTGTTACACTAACCAGGCTGCAGAGGCCCTTTTCTCATGTCTCCACAAAGCTGTCTGTTGGGTGATAAAGATCCAGGTGTGGGGAACATGTTGGTTCCAAACTCTGCCTTCTCTTTTTTGCTTACTTTGTTAAGACAAGAGGTAGCAGGTCAGAATGGAGAGAGTTCTGGATGGGGCATCAGGAAGAAAAGGCTTAGTTTCAGGTCTAACCCCTGACATTAAGTATGTGAGACCATGGATCCATCCCAGAGCCTCAGGCCACTCCCTACCACTGAGTTATTGAGGAGCTACCATCTGTGTTGGGGGAAGTAGTATTTCATGTACCAGTGAAATCATAGAGCCTTGCTGATTCATTGAAGCAGGTCTGTCCTGTCCCTCCTGTCCTGCCTCTTCCTTCCTGCATGTGAAAGTGCTTTTGTGCTCAGGATTCTTCTCTTTAAGTAAAATTAGTGATTTTTTTTTAAATATTTCTTCGTTTCCAAATATATCCTTCTGCCCACCCCTGCCCAGCAAAGAATAAAATTGAGAGAGGAAAAAATGCAGTTCAGCCAAAGAACAATCTGAAAGTATATGCTGGGAATGATTGACACCTGTAGTGGCCCCTCTCTGCAGAACAAGGTGGAGGGGGCTTGTCTTGTCTCCTTTTGGGCCAGCCGTGATCATTGTACTTGCCTGAGGTTCAGGCGATGTTTTCTACATGGACTTATTGTTATCATTTTATATAACTTTCTGGGTCTGCTTATTTCATCTTCTTTACTATGGAACCTATAGGATTGCCATAAACTGCTTTGAAACTTCTCGTTACAGAGTACACTTCGCTCTGGGTCTTCAGCATTCCTTTGTTGATTAAATAAGCTTTATTAAGTGCTTGCTGTGTGTGCAGCTCTGCATCCAAGAGGTAGAGAGCACAAGGTGTAGCTGTAACATCAGACCCGTGGGGGTACATCTCTCCTCTTCAGACATAACGCCCCTTCCTGAAATTGGGGTGAAGGAGATTGTGTGGGAGAATAGAAGGAGAGCTCCCTCTAGACTTGGCAGGCCTGGGTTCAGATCCTCTGTCATTGGGCAGGTCATTTGGCTACCCTGGGCCTCAGTTTCCTCATCTGTACAATTGAGGGGGTCGGATTCAGGTGACCTCTGATGACTCCTCCAGCTCTATATCTAGTGTCAGAAGGAACACTGTCTGAATCAGGGAGTTTGCTTTGAATAAGCATGACTCACATTTTCTATGTTACAGAGAAATAGGGCAGGTGTGGAAAAGCAAAATGATCCAGTTAACTTTTTTGATTGACTTTGGGGAGCTTACTTTCATGTATGGGTATGAATGCATGGTCGCTGAGGTCCCTTTCAGCTCTCAGATTCTGTGATGCTGTAGTTCAGTAAATCTAATACCTAGACAGGTTTTCTGTTGGTCTGGTTTGTCCTCTGGGTAGTTGGATTAGCCCCTGGTTGTCTCCATAGGATACTAAAGATTACACTGATTGATTAGTGGAAGTAAACATTGAATACTGCCCTCATTTGCCAGGTTACTTTGGGCAAGTCTCTGCCCTGGTGTCTGCCTTACTTGTGTTGCTTGTTTTCACAGTGGTCCCCATTAGAGCTTCCTGGTAGGAAATCTTTATTACTACCCTGGCCAGAACTTTTCTGTAAGACTGAGTAAATTAACCAGTACCTTACTCAGTGGTATCAAACTCAGAGCACTGACTTCAAAAACCACAGATTAACATTATCTGTGTTATGTTGTATTTTTATTTATTTTGCTAAATGATTCCCAATCATATTTTAACCCAGTTACTCCTGGGGAGTTTTGCAGAGCTGGGCTCCAAATTGTACATTTTGTTATTAGGAAAATTTCTTTAGAGTTTCCTGAGACCCTAAGGTAAAGACAGGTAGCACAGAGGGAAAGATTATCACTAACTCATTACCAAAGGAGCAGTTTCTGTGCAGGCTTTGTGTAACATACATTGTTTAATTTTTCAGATTTTCCTGAAAGACGCAGCATTTCTAAAGACGTGAGTAAATGGCGTTGCTTCCAAAGTCCACGTTAGCTAGTGCATTACAGACATGTCCTTGAATCAGACCCCCCCCTTCCCATCTCCCTTTTTAAAGCATTTTGCCCCCTGTGGTTGTAGTTTATATCTTTCCATATATAAGTACCCCTTGGAACGGACACTTTTCCCGGCCCAGTACTTTAGGATAAGCAAAGAGAATTTGTTATAACGACTCAGGATGTGAACATTTTGAGCCAGTTAATGAGTCATACCCCCACTCACGGCAACTCCTCTATTTTTAGGAGATAAGGACTGAAGTAAAAGTCATTTGCATTCAGGTCCCTCGTCCCCTAAAATGCCGTGATGAGGGCTCAGTGATAAAGAGGCGTGTGGCTTAGTGGGGATCATGACGTTATCTCCTTCTCAGCATTATTATGATTGCAAACCTGACAGCACGGTCTAAGCGTGAGCCGCCAAACCCCAGCCCCAGATTAACCGCCGCCACCGCCTGCCCCTGCTGTTTGTCTTGGCCTGCTGCTGAGCAGAGCTGGGAAGAGTCACGTTTGGGCGTGTTAACTCCCCAGCAACTCCAGGATCTTTACAAGATGGCCTCTTCCTCTCTTGCCAGTCCTTTTACCCTCCACTGCCCGATACATACCTTGGGATCCAGCTCCACTCACTTTCTTGCTGCCCCTTACACAGGACACCCCATCTCCATTTCCATGCCTTTACACTGGCTGTCCCCCTGCCGAGGATTCTTTGCCTCTTCAGCTCTATCTCATGGCTTCCTTCAAGACTCAGCTTAAATCCCACCCTCCACAAGAGGCATTTCCAAACTCCCCTTTCCCTCACATCACTCTGTTTCCAGTACCTTTCTCCTGAGATCACCTTTCATGTAATCCCTCTACTTCCCATCTCCCTCCTCCCCCAGCACCTCTCCTCAGTCTCTTTCAGTTTGGTTTCTGTGGCCATCACTGAGCTTGAGCCATCCCTTTGAGGTCACAAGTAATCTCTCCTGATTGTTTAATCCAAGGGGTTTTCTCTGTGATTTCTCTATAGCTTTTGACCCACCTGTCCTTCTAGGGCTCTGTCCTGGGCCCTTTCTTGGCTCTTATACCTAGTCTTTTGGATAACTCATCAGCTCCCATAGATTTAGCTATCATCTTTATAGAGTTGCAAAATTGTACACTAACCCTAATCCCTCTCCTGATCTCCAGTCACATACTGTCATCTCCTCCTGGGCATCCCAACTTATCTCAAACTCAGTATGTCCATTATTTACCCCCTTAGCCTTGCTCCTCCTCCAGACTTCCCCATTTTTGTTGAAGATACTGCCCTCCTTCAGTCACTCATGACCTTGGAATC
>JAQQSU010018568.1:0-10450 GCA_028627135.1 Pseudochirops cupreus
GTGACCCTTTAGTACAGTTCCTCATGTTGTGGTGACCCCCAACCATAAAATTATTTTCGTTGCTACTTCATAACTGTAATTTTGCTACTGTTATGAATCGTAATGTAAATATCTGATATGCGGGATGTATTTTCATTGTTACAAATTGAACATAACCCACAGGATGAGAACCGCTGTTCTAGACCCTTATTCTCCATTTCATGCCTCCCATAATTATCTAGTCCTCCTCTATCCTCTGTATTCCTCATGGAATCAAAACCTCCAAAGTGTCACATTCTGGGCTCTCCACTCTATATAGACTGGGAGGACACTTCCCCCATGACTGAACACCGATCACTGCCACATCCCTGACTATACTATCCATCACTTATCCATACCCTCTCCCTGGTTACCTTATTGTCTCCATTTGCCTTAACATCTCCTCCCTGGGTCTATGCTCTCCCATTCTTCCAGATGCCAGTTGCCTCTAAGAGTTACAACTCCCCCTTCCTGAGATAGGATGAGTGGTCTTTTCAACCATTAAATCCCTCAGATAACACCTAGCACCAGATCCTCATCTCCCTTCACAGAACTTCTCTCTTCATCCATAGGATCATATATCAGTGGAACCCCTCTTACCACCAAAACAAGGCCCTCTTTTTTCCCCTTTTCAATTATTGCCCTGTCCTCATCACCCACTCCCCTGTAGGCTCTTCTCTTCCTGAGAGACTAAAAGATTCATTCAATTCCCCTCATTACTAGCCTTCAATTTGACCCTGGCACAATACCCTGACCCTCTGTCTCCTTTCTTCCCTCACACTTTTCATGCACCATCCCATTTTGTGATATAGTCCCACCAAAAAGGTTCTGTTCACAACACCCCAGGCCTGCCTCTCCACTATTACCTCCAGATGGCTTCCACCCACTTTCACCTCTATCTGCTTCTGTGCATTTAGAATGAAATTTCTTCTTAGTTACTCTGTTGTCATTCTGCTACTATTGCTGTCCTTGGCGGCATTTGTTCACCCCTCCTGCATTTCTATTATCAAGAAGCAAATAATCTCTTCAGGTATGATTTTCTTTCTAAAAATGTTTCAAATATCTCTTTATTATTGAATGTCCATCTTTCTTCATTTGTGGTTAAGCTTAAATTTGCAGGGTAGGTCACTCTGGGCTGCGTCCTAAGCTCCACTGCTCTTCAGAACACATTGTTCCATTCCCTCCTGGGTTTTCTGATGGGTGCAGAATAGTCTTAAGTCATTAAAATTTCCTTTCCTTTGTATTTGAAGGTCTTTCTCCAAGTCACTTGCAGGACTTGTTTCTGAATCATATTGTTAAATTTAACCACTGCGTGTCCTGTAGTTTATAGCCCTGGGTTTTTTTCTGGAGGTGGTCTATGAAATTCTTTTGATTGATTTTTCAATGTTTGTGCTCAGAAGTTCTGTGCAATTGTCTTGTATTATTTCTTGCATTACGGTAACCAGGTTTTTCTTTACCTGTGTACTTCTGGGAAACCTATAATCCTTAGATTGTCTGTAGATGTCCTGAATTTGAGATCGATATGTTTTCTTTTAATGTTACTGGGTTTTGCTTCTCTTCTTCTAAATATCAAGGTATTGCACTGGTAAGAACTCATAAGCGACAATAGTAGGAGAGCAGACTCACAGTGTACATTGAGCCTGATGAGGTAGTCATCTCCCTAGGGCCCAATTCTTAAGCACAAGTAGCTCCAGGTAGGGACACTATGTTTGTGTTTACTTACAGAGGTACATGCTGTTTCCCTTAGTAGAATACAAGCTTTTAAAAAATATATGTATTTATTTATTTACTTTTAGTTTACAATATTCAATTCCACAATCCCTTGAATTTCAAATTTTCTCCTCCTCCCTCTCCTGCCCTCTTCCCCCCACCATGGCAGCATGTAATCAAATAGAGATTCTACAAATACCTTCACATTAAACATTAGTCACTTTGTAAAGAAGGATTATAACCAATAGAGTGAACAATGAGAAAGAAGAAACAAAACACAGCAAAACACAGAAGAGAGAAACAAGTAGTTTGCTTCAATCTGCATTCAGACTCTGTGGTTTTTCCCTGGATGTGGATAACCCTTTCCATCATGAGTCTTTTGGAGTTATCTTTTAACCTCGTAGCGCTAAGAGGAGCCCTGTCTGTCAAAGAGGGTTGTCACACATACGGTGTGTCTGTGATTGTGTACAAAGTTCTCCTGGTTCTGCTCTCCTCACTCAGCATCAGTTTATATAAGTCTCTGTAAGTTGTTATGAAGTCCATCTGCTCCTCATTTCTTATAGCACAATAGTATTCCATTACATTCATACACCACAACTCGTTTAGCCTTTCCCCAATTGATGGACATCCCTTTGATTTCCAATTCTTTGCCACCACAAATAGAGCTGCTGTAAATATTTTTGTACATATGGGTCCTTTTCCCACTTCTATGATCTCTTTGGGATAGAACCCTAGAAGTGGTATTGGGGACTCAAAGGATATGCACTTTTTTATAGCCTTTTGGACATAGTTCCAGATTGCTCTCCAGAATGGTTGCATCAGTTCACAACTCCACCAACAGTGCATTAGTGTTCTAATTATTCTGCATCCTCTCCAGCATTTATCATTTTCCTATTTTGTCATGTTATCTGATCTGACTGGTGGAATGTGGTACCTCAGAGTTGTCTTGATTTTCATCTCTCTAATCAATAGTGATTTAGAGCATTTTTTCATATGCTTATAGATATCTTTAATTTCTTCCTCTGAAAACTGTCTGTTCATATTCTTCAACCATTTATCAAATGGGGAATGACTAGAATATAAGCTTTTTGAGGACACAAACAGCTGGTGTTTTTGTAGCCCTAATGCTTCTCAAAATGTCCTGCACACAACAGGCTCTTCAGAATGCTTTGTGGTCAATTGATGCTTTGCTAAACACTTGCTGTATGCTTATGGCCAAGTGAATAGAATAGGCTTTCACTTCCATGCCTGGGTTTAGAGGACTTGAGGTGAAAGAAAAGAAGCAACTACACTAGTTTCCCCTATAACCTTAATGACCACTACTGCACAAAACCCTTGGCCATGCTTTAGTATGAAGGGGAAGAGGAAAAGGAGAGACAGAGACAGAGAGAAAGAGATAGAAAGACAGAGACAAAGACAGATGGAGAGACAGAGAGAGACAGAATGGGAAATGGAGTGTAAGGGAGAGAAAAAAATAGATGGTAAGGAAAAGGAGAGGAAAAGGAGGAAGAGAAAGAAGGAAGAGTAAAAATGAAAAAGACAGTGCATAATGAAGTATCTTCAGAGTCAGTAAGACCTGGATTCAAGTCCCATCTCTCACACATACTGACTGGGTAACCCTGAGCAAGTCAGAGTCCTTTGAGTATCCCATGGAATTTTATAAGCCTAGAAGATACCAGTTTGGTTTGGAAGAGTAGAGGAAGAGGGAGGGAGGGAGAGAGGGAGAGAGGGAGAGAGACAGAGACACAGAGACAGAGAGAGAGAGAGAGAAAGTGAGAGAAAGAGAGAGAGAGAGAGAGAGAGAGAGAGAGAGAGAGAGAGAGAGAGAAAGAGAGTCAATGTCACAGGCATTAGGGAATTCTGGTTATTTTCTTCATGTTAAGTCTCTATGTCAATACTTCCAGAAACTGAAGTAAGGGTCATAAATGTCAGAAATTATGATACTGTTTGCTTCTAAGGGAAACCTTTTTCTAGCTTATATTCACATTGAGTAGAGAGGGAAGCAAAAGAAGGGCCCAAAATGTTGTGTGGGGGAAGACCCATTCACCTTGAAGTAGAGGAGGCAGCTGAGACTGGGCCAACACTTCCCTCTCATATCTATCCACTTTTTTTTATCCCTTTCTACCCTCCCAACCTCAGGCAAAGTCCATGCAAATTCATCTTGCCAAAAGCTGAAAGTCGTGGCCAGCCACACAAGTGGGGAAGGGAGCTGATGACTCAGTCACCAGTCAGATGATACTCAGCCATCCTTTCTCTACCATGAAATCCTACATTGAGATGTGCCAAGACCAGGGAACAAGATACCCTGTACCCTTGTAAACACTGTATGCTAAAATGATACTCCATACAGTACCAGGCACTGTTACCTGGCTGCATTTAGCATGTGTGTGTGTGTGTGTGTGTGTGTGTGTGTGTGTGTGTGTGTGTGTGTGTGTGTGAAGAAAGTATATAAATGTCTATTTAAAAAGATTACTTTTCTATCTGTATCAACCAGTAGAAAAAAGGAGGCTTTAGAGATAATACATTTGTCTCCATATGTGATGGTAAACCCTTTTTAACTTTTAAAATGTCATGTCTTCAAAAGTTGGGATAAACTGGCATGTCACAGTATAAAACTGCTTGTTATTACACCATCTTCTCTTGGCACATTCAATTTAATTCAGCCAAAAAGCGAGGTGAACAGATTTTTGAAAGGTGTGTTAGTCATCACCTTAGACACTCAGCTATACAGCCCAAGGTGTCTCTGCCTCCGCCGCTCATGAATGGTCACAAACTTGTGCCCTGGAGTCCCCAAGGGAAAGTCTGGGCAAAGCAAGTGGCCTCTATCTCAGTAGAGTGCCAATTTGCAGGGGAGAATGCTCATGGAGTTGGGTGAGGTAAAAGGGGCAGTTCATTTTCTCGTCACTCCCTGGGAGGCACAAACATCTCAGTCCCCTGGCCCAGGTCTCAGAGAAGAAAACAAAACTAAACACATTTCTCTTCTCTTTCACCATCATACATAAAGATAAGGAGGGAAATGGGATGAAAATGCAGGAAAGAGCAAGATATCCTCTTTATCCCAGGAGGAAAAAGACTGTTACATTTCAAATTATTAAAGATTCAACCTCATGCTTGGAATAAATGTATCTCATTTAAGCCTAGAAGTTTTCTGCCTTTATTCTTATTTAATTAGACCATTCTCTATGTAAAGACATCATATTTTTGTGAGAGGCCTCATCAGCAAGCTTAACTCCAGAGGAACAGAGAATTAATTTTAGGAATGGAGGCTGTCAGTCAGTTAAATGCCAGCATATAATGCATCACTGGTTTGGTAGTATCCCTTGGAGTGAGATGTTATCATTCCCTCCTTGGTTACCATGTTAAGTGGGAAGGGTGGAAAGATGGAAGACCATACCCAAGCCAGTTCAAATGCCACCAGTTATTTTCCTAGCTTACTTTTGATGGAAATGACAGCATCACTTTTTCTGAGCAACTCATGATTTGCATAAACTAGTCATTTTGCTTAATAGCCTGAAGCCTTAGAACTTTAAGGATCTCCTGAAATAACACCAGTCAGGAATGGTGATGAAAAATATTAGTATGAATTATGGTCTTTAATAAGATAGAGCCCTTCTACCATGGAAACATGCCCATTTTTTAACAACATTCTCCTGGTGATGCTGAATGCTATGACAAAGCAACATACATTTATTAAATACTTACTATGTACAAGGAATCACGGTAAGTACTGGGGATACAAATGCAAGCAAAGAGAAAAATCATTGCCCTCAAGGAGCTTACATTCTAATGAGGGAAGATAACATAAAAGTGAGCTGAAAGAAAAAGGATGGAAGAGTGCCCATTCTGGGAAATGGTAAAGAAAATTCAGAGAATCAAGAGGGGGGCCCTTAAAGCAATGAAGACATGACTGGCCTGGGCTCTTTCCTTAAAAGACAAGCACTGAGAGGAGTATAAATACTCCCTGAAATGACACAAAACACCATTTATCCACTGGCCTATCATCTCATGTTCTCCCATAAGTCCTCCTTCAGGTATCCATCCACTAGACTCAAGTCCTTTTTTTAGTTTTCTTATGAGAGATAACACAGTATACTTTTTTTTAAAGTTAGAGATCCTTGGTTAGAATATGGGCACTGTTATTTTTATGTGGGGAATCATCAGTCAATAAACATATAGTTAGTGCCTACTATGCCAGGCATTGTGCTAAGCACTAGGGATACAGATGCAATTCAGCACCCCTGCCCTCAAGAAGCTTGCAATCTAATAGAGAAAGATGATGCACAAAAGGAGGTTGAAAAGTCAGGGGGAAAGGAGAGGGGCAGGGAAGAGGAAAAGTACCTCCTGCAGGAGTTTAATAAAGTCCAATGGAGTACAAAAGAGGGTAGCTAGCCTCTGTCTCCTCCTTAAATAGAAGTTTTGAACTGTGGGTGAGTCACTTAAGCTGCCCGGGCCTATCCTATGATATTCTATGGATACCAAAAAAGCACGAGAGCTAATTGTGGGTTCTCCCTCAGTCTGTTTCATGACCAGCTCACTCTCTGGTAGTACATTTCTCTAATGATATTCTAGGCTATTTCTCTTGTACTTTCTCGTCTGGTAAGGCATTGCAGTCTACCCATACTCACCATGCACATCCTTATTGACATTTGGGTGACTCAGAACTTTAATATTTCAGAAACTGTTATTCCCTGACTCAGAGCCTGGGACCTTCTCACCCTAGAGCAGCGGTTCTCAACCTATGGGTTATGTTCAATTTAAATACATCCTGCATATCAGATATTTACATTACGATTCATAACAGTAGCAAAATTATAGTTATGAAGTAGCAACAAAAATAATTTTATGGTTGGGGGTCACCACAACATGAGGAACTGTATTAAAGGGTCGTGGCATTAGGAAGGTTGAGAACCACTGCCCTAGAGCATCCTTCCAGTGACTCCCTTCTCCCATTGGTGACTTCCTTCCAAGGCCTACATTTTAGGGACAAACTCAAGATAGCCATGCTTCGTTCTCCTGGTTCTGCTTCTGACTGTGTGCTCTTCGGCACTGTGACTCTGCTGCCTTCTTGTGGAGCAAGAGTTCTCAACCTGTGGGTCACGACCCCTTTGGGGATTGAACAACCTTTTCACAGGGTCACCTAAGACCATCAGGAAACACATATTTCCGATGGTCTTAGGAACTGAGCCACCACTCCTCTATCGGTCTCCAGGCAGGTCCACCCACATGCAGATATGCCCACATACGAGTATTAAAGGGTCATGGCATTAGGAAGGTTGAGAAGCACTGTTGTAGAGGGAACTTTCCTCAGAGCCTATAGCCTTCTCTTCCTAGACCAGGGGTGGGGAACCTGCAACCTACAGGCCACACGTGGCCTTCTAAGTCCTCAATGAGGCCTTTTGACTGAGTCTAAGTTTTAAAGAACAAATCCTTTTATTAAGGGGATTTGTTCTGTGAAGTTTGGATTCAATCAAAGAGCCACACTTGAGGACTTAGAGGGCCACATGTGACCTCGAAGCCTCAGGTTCCCCACCTCTATCCTAGACCAACTTTATACTTTCTAAGCTGACCATATTTTATCCCCTGCTGGCTATGCTTCTAACTCTTCTGACTTCACCCCCATGCCCCCAAATAGCAGTCAAGTTCTTATTTATTCATCCTAAATTACAAGTTCATTCACTAGGAACACATTAACATTAATTTAGAAAGTCTTTCACTTTACATAGCTGATTATTATTATATGTAATGTCAACAACCATTTTAAATGTGTAAAATTTTCATTTAAAATGGGATTAAAATACACGTCTTATCAGTTCAGCATAGTCCTTGCTTTGTGCTCCCTTGATAAGGTTTCCACAGAGGCTGAGGTGCTGAAGGGCAGGTGTGTACAGGCTGTCCGCCTGGGCTATGTTGTATGACCTTGTTTTTAAAATTTGCATATAGATGTTTGTACTTCACGTTTTGAGATGATGCAGCAAACTGATTGTATTATTCCTGAAGTGGCAGCTAAAAAGATTAACATAACTTACAATCCTGTCCAAACCCAGGAATATGCAGCTGTACTTTGTCCTGGTTTCATACGTGTGATGAAATTCACCAAAAATTTAACTGTGAACTAACTGGAAAACCAGGGAGATGTGAGTATAAAATGCCCTCATTTAGAGTGTAGAGGTTGAGGTTGGTGGTAGGAAACAGCTTTGGAGTTCTTTTTCTCACCTGTACAATAAGGAGGCTGGGCTGAAAAGCCCTCCTAGGGTCCTTCCAGGCCTGCAACCTATGGCAGTCTGTCTCCCGCATTGGTATCTTGGCATAGCCTTGTACCGCATGTTTAAAATGCTCTCCCTTCTCATTACCCTTAGTTAATATATTTGAATCCAAATTGTTTTTCCCCTCTTCCACCTTGATGTAAATTTGTCAAAAAGACTGTAGAAAATGGGTAAATTCGCATAGAATTAGTTGCAGTGGTGGTAAATGTGTTTTTCACACACAAACAAGCTGTTTTAGCAAGTGTGTGTGTTCTACTCATGGTTTTCAACAAAAGTACAACCCAAGCTATATTTATAAATGCATACCTTAGATACCTTATCTGTGTGCATAGTCTAGTTCCCTAGCAGAATGCCAACTGTCTTAAGGACAGTTTTTGTCGTTGTCTCTGTCTCTGGTACCCAAGACAGTGCCTGGTAAATAGGAAATGCTTAGTAAATGCTTGTCGAATTGAACTGAACTGGACTGAATGATCCAGTGGTATGATCAGCCTGCCCCTCTGTCAGTAGGTCTGCTGCAAGAAACTGAGGCAGTGTGGATGTGAGAATAATCGCATCGCCATGGGATAAGGGATAAGATGGGTTGTAGTGAACAGGTGTCACTGTTTTGAGCATATACTAATGCTCTAGAAAGACCTCTGGGCTTAGATTTAGGAGATGCTTGGGTACAGTCCCAGGTCTGACACTTACTAATTGTATGACCTTGGGTTTAAGATTTTGCTTTTCTAGGCCTCAGTTTCCCCTTCTGTAAAATGAAGGGTTGTACTATATAACTTCAAAGACCTTTTTATGCCTTTCATATTCTGTGACTCTAGTGTGTGTGTGTGTGTGTGTGTGTGTGTGTGTGTGTGTGTGTGTGTGTGAGAGAGAGAGAGAGAGAGAGAGAGAGAGAGAGAGAGAGAGAGATTACATATAGGTACTACTTATGCTAATGTCTGTCTGGAGAAGAAGATAATAAGACCTGGGAAATGTGGTTTTGTTGCCTTGGTCACATAATAATATGGGGAGAAAGAGGATGGAAAGTATAGTTATACAAATCCTTGGACTGCTGAAACAACCTATGAGTTTAGAGCTGGACTAAAGAATGAAGAAACCCTAAATGCAAGAGCTATTCCAGGGCAGTTTTACCCAGGCAATAGATCTTTGTGAAAGAGAAAACTCTGCCTCCCCTTTTTCCTTATTCTTTTGGAGAGGGGAAGACAGGACAATTGGGGTGACTTGCCCAAGGTCACATGGCTAGTAAGTGTTAAGTGTCTGAAGTCAGATTTGAACTCAGGTCCTCCTGACTCCAGGGCTAGTGCTCTATTCACTGCACCACCTAGCCGCCCCTAAGCCCTCTGTTCTTAGACTAGAATTCAGGCCTTTGTTCTCTCCTTGCCAGACTCCAGGGAAAGTTCCCTCCAAAAATGTAACTAACCATATTTTTAGTGCATAGGAACATGACAAAATAAAATGATTCCCAAGCTTGGAGTCAGAAAGGCCTGGGTTCCAGGCCCAGTTCAACTTTGGGAAGATCATTTAGCTCCTCTGAATCACAATTTCTTTATCTATAAAATGGGTCGTATCTATAACACCTTTCAAGGTCATTGTGAGGAAATGTTTTATAAACTGTTAAGTGCCATGGTTGTGCAAGCTTTTGCTCTTGCTGTCACTGTGACTTATATCAGAATGTCTAAAGACCTGGGATTTCATCCGCGTGGGTTCCCTTTCACATCTTAGGAGATGAATTGTATGATTTGTCAAGAAACACTTCATCACTCAGGGATCAGTTCTAGGAGTGGTGATTCTGTCTGCCCTGGCTGGGTGATGGGCTCCTTCTTGAAGCCTCTCCTGCTTGGCAAGGCAACTTTCTAGAGCTCCTCTTGCACTATTATACGTCTCTAAAACCAAGTCACCACCATACCAAGATTGCATAAGCCACCTGAGTGTGGTGTTAGTAGAAACAACATGGTGCAGTAAGTAGAAAGGACACTGGATTTGAGGTCAAAGGACCTGGGTTCAGATCTACCGCTGAATCTACCACTTATGACCTGTTGTGATCTTGGACAAGTCACTTCTCTGAAATTTTTTTCAATTAATTTAAAATGAGAAGGTTAAGCAAGTAGATGATAAGGTCCCTTCCAGTTTCGTCTTTCCTATTCAATGATTCCAAGTATTGTTGCTGCCATGAAGAGGTATCATGTGTTGACATGAGCACTGGTTTTAGTGGCAGAGAACCTTGGTTCTAACACTTATTCTATTTTATTTTATTTTTGTCAGCCAATAAACATTTATAGTCTTCTTTCTTTTTTTTGTCTTTATTAATTTGTTTGTTTACTTTTAGTTTATAGGATTCAGTTCCACAATCCCTTGAGTGTCAAATTTTCTCCCCCTCCCTCTCATTCCCCCCCCGTTACAGCATGCATTCAAGTATAGGATCTGCAAATACTTTCACATTAGACATTAGTCAGGTTATAAAGAAG
>JAQQSU010018569.1:0-10450 GCA_028627135.1 Pseudochirops cupreus
GCCTGGCGCCACAGGCTCCACATGACCACATTTAGCCTATTAGGGAACAGAGTATACTTTCAAATATCCAAGGGTCCTCAGTCACGTAGACACTTTAGCAAAGGGCCTAGGGGCAGGGAAGATCTTCAGATTCCCATAACACACTATCATCCTAAATCACTTCCTGTCTGACAAAGTAACACAAGTCAACAGACAAAGCTTCTGTCTGAAAAATCAAACATAATCAACCATAAAGTCCTTTTTCACGACTTCTGTAACAACAGTAAAGTCTTGTTTCAGGATTTCTTTAATGAAAGTAAAGTCATCTTTCAGGACTTCTGTAACAGCAGTAAAGACTTCTATCAACAGACAAAATGCTTCTGTCCAACAAAGTAACACCAAAACTGAAAGAACATCAGAGTGCTGATATCACAAATATTCTCTTTCTTAGCTTTGCTAGAGCTTTTTCTGTTCTGCTCCTTCCTTTTGCACCCTCCCTGTTCTACCCTTCCTGTTCTGCTCTTTTTGGCAAATTCCTCCCACTTTGGGCTCCATGTGATGAGGTTAGGCCTATTAAAGGCGGGGGATGTCTTCAAATTCCCTTAAGCCTACTAAGGGCAACTCTGTTTCCAACAGAGACTCTTGCTACCATCAAAAGTGAAGCTCAAAGGCACTTGAATAGCTGAAACAAGCAGCAAAGTACTACTTTGTTTGCCATTATATCTATCTAATTTTCCCATTACTGCACAGGAGAATATCATCCTTTAACTCACCCAGGCTTGCAACTTAGGGGTCATACTTGATTCTTCAATCTCTCTTACCTCTCATATCCAAATCCATTGCCAAGTCCTATTAATTGTACCATCATTAAAAAGAAAAAAAAAAGAAAATATTTTTCTCTTGTAACACTACCATCGCACTGGTAATAGCCATTATCACCTCATGACTAGACTATGTCAACAACCTGCTCCTCTCTTCTCCCTGTACCTAGGCTCTTTCAAGCTTAGTCTACTCCCCACTCAGCTGTCAAAGCAATCTTCCTAAAGCTCAGGCTGAATATGTTACATCTCCTTCATCAAACCACCACTAAAGAAACTCCTGGTTCCAGACACATATAAGATAAAATATAAAATCTCTTTTTACCATGAAAAACTTTTCATAACCTGAGTCCTGCCTGTCTTTCTAGTCTCACATATTTCTCCCCTTTTCTTCCTCCAACTACGTACTCTAAGATAGAGTGACACTGGCCCCCTTGTTGCTGCATTTCCTGACTTCAGGCACTTTCATTGGCTATCCTTCATGCCTGTCCTTCTCTCCATCCTCATCTTGATCTCTTGACTTTTCTGTCTGCCATCAACTCACAGTAATATTCCTACCTTCTTATGAGAAGTCTCCTTGGATCTCACATAGTATTAATAACTTCTTTCTATTGCTTAGTATCATATGATACTGTATATATGTCTTTTTTATTTCTTTAGATAGAGTTGTTTATTTGTTGTCTTCCCCACTAAATCATGAGCACTTTGAGAAAAGGGAATCTTCTTTTGCCTTTCTTTGTCGATTAACAGTGTCAAATGCTGCAGAGAGCTTCATAAGCATGATATTTGGTGAAAGATTATTTGATTTGGCAACTAAGAAATTATTGGCACCTTAGAAGAGAACAGTTCCAAATGATGAGGTTGGTGAAAAAGATTCTATACAGTTTAAAGGAGAATGAGAGAAAAGAAAGTCAGGTCACTAAAAGCAGAAGGTTTTTTTTTCAAGGAATTTAGTTGATAAAAGGAAGAGAAATATAAGATGATAACCAGCAGGGATGATCAGAACTGATGAGAAGAATGTAGTTCTTTTTGTTTGCTTGTTTCTTTGTCTGTTTTAGGATGGTGTAATGTGCATGTGTTTTTTCCAACAATAAGAGCTATAAATGAGGGAAAAATTGACAATTAGACAGTATGAGTGATCTTAATGGAGATTTGCTGGAGAAGACAGTGGGGGTGGAATCAATGATATGTGTAGGAATGTACTTGGTGAGTATAAATGCAATATCATCTTCAGAGATTGAAATGAAGGACAAAACATTGATGGGGAATATCAAAGGGACATGAAATATATAAGACCAAAATAGAAACTCCTCAAGAATGGCCTCATTTTATTTTATTTTCTGGTGAAATTTGGCTTAAAAAGCAAGGACATATGTACTATGTTGTAAATTTATTAAGTAGTATGAATTTGAAATCAGGACAATCCTGATTTCATATCCTTTTTTTATTATATTAACTGTGACAATGGAAAATTCAGTGTACCATTCTGAGTTTCAATTTCCTCATCCATAATGAGGAGAATATAATAAATTACAGTTGTTTATTTTGCAGGATTCTTGTGAGGATCAAATGAAATAAAGTTTATAAGGAGTTTTGAAGTTTTAAAACACTTCAAATGTCAGTTATTTTTTTCTACTGACAAATATTTATTAAATATTTCTTATGTATCAACCACTATTCTAGGCCTTTGGGGTTCAGATAAAAATAAATGTAATAATCCCTATTCTTTTTTTTTTGAAAAACTTTATTTTAGACTCAAACCTCAAAAACACAAATAGACAAGAGAGAAAAGAAACAAAACATATCATAAACTTAAATATTGGAACTTTAATAGGAAGTTAGAAAGAAAGAAAAAACATGTCATGTGCCTAGCAGAACATAGGAGATAATTAAAATATATATGACCATACATTTTCATTTCAAGAAAACCTATATGATAAATAATACTTGTTGGGTTGAGAATTATCCATCTTCTCTTTGCTTCCTTGTGAGTTTTCTTTTGTTCTCTGCTGTTTACTTTTTTACTTTGTTCATTTTTTTCCTCCCCCAAACCTCCGCCCCAAGAAGACCACAATAAAGTTTAGATATGTTTCTCTATAGCTTTAAATATATACATACCCTCCCCCATCACCCAGAAGCCTACAATGAAGTTTAGATATATTTCTCCATAACTATAGATACATACACATATACATATATACATATATATATATATAGACATGTACTTTCCTAAACCTTCTCTACTCCTGATCTTTGTTTTTATGTATATGCATATCTCTTGTTTTCTATTCCTCCCGCCTCCTCTACCTTTACCCACTACCTTGCCTTCCTATGACTTGCCTACCCTCCTCCAAGGATTTGTCACCTGTTTTCCCATTCCCATAAATTTAAACACCATTCTATGTCCCTATTTACCTATTCCCTCACTGTCCCCTCTAAAGATCCCTCCCTTGGCATGCCCCCATACCCCTATTATTTTATTTCTTCTAAATTTAGAAGACTCCTATACTCTTTTAAACATATATGTATTGTTCCATCTTACACCCATTTCCAATGAAAATAGGTTACCAGAACTACCAGTCCTTCTCCCCCATCTAATTCCTTTATATCAATTCTTCCTCTTGTACCTCATGTGTATAAAACAATTACTCTTTTTAGCTGTTCCTAAATGGCTTTACTTTTTAAATTCCTGTCACGCTCAGGTTTTCCCCAATCTTTCTTATGAACTGCCCAATCATTAATAAGAATCTTAGACACAAATTTAACATTTTAAATATATAAAAAATAAACAATCGGTACTTCTGGATCCCTTATAATCAGTCTTTGTTATGTACCTTATATTTATAATGATTCTTGTATGACAAATCATCTATTAAGTTCAGGATTTTTTTAAATGAAATCTTGAAAAATCTGAGAGTTTATAAAATGTCCATTTTTTTTTCATTCAAGATAATAGCTAACTTTGCAGGGTATGATATTTTTGCCTAGAATCCCAGTTATTTTGCAATTCAATACATTGTGTTCCAAGACCTGTGGTCCTTTAATGCCTCTACATTTAGGTCTTGTGAAATTCTATATGGCACCATCATTTTTAAATTATTTTAATCTTGATGATTTTAATATTTATTTTTTCTTGAGTGGGGGTTTTGGAATTTCACTATCATATTTCCATGAGGTTTCCTCATAAGATCTCTTTTAAGTGATTATCGATGGGTGTTTTTCTATTTCTCCTCCTCCCACAACCCCAGTTCTAATGCTCTTCAGGACAGTTTTCTTTAATTATTTCTTGTATTATTGTATCAAGAGTCTTTTTTTATCATAATTTTCAGTTAGTCCAATTATTTTTGTATTTTTTCTTCTTGATGTATTCTCCACATCTGTTGTTTTTTCTTATAAGATATTTCACTGTCTCTTCAATTTTTTTTTTATTATTCATATTTTGTTTAATCATTTCTCTATCTCTTATAATTTCACTGGCTTCACTTTTTCCAATTCTAACTTTCACGGTGTCATTTTCTTCCTTAAAATTCTGGATCTCTTTTTGTAGTTGGTTGACTTTCCTTCCATACTCTTCTTGTTTTTCTTGAGTTATTCTTATTTTCTTTTTTAGTTTTTCCTCCATCTCTGTCATTTGATTTTTAGAGTCTGTTTTTAAGATCTTCTATAAATTCTTTGTGGGAAGGTGACCACTTGATGTTACTCTTTGGGAGTTTCCTTACTTTAATATCCTCCTCTGAAGATGAACCCTGGTCATCTCTATTCCCATAATAGATTTCTATGGTTGAATTCTTTCTCCTTTGCCTGTGTATTTTTTTTTTTGTGGTCATAGGGTAATTATTTGTAGTAACCTCTAGCCCTGGGTATGGGAAATGATGCTTCTTGTCCTAGATCTTCAGTTCTTCCCCCATCCTGAAATCAAAGTCAAAATTCTAACCTCCTATAAGTACCCACAGCTAGGGGATTTCTGCCTCATTGTTCTACACTCATTGGGCACTTGCTGGTTCCTCCTTGCCCCCTCCCCTGCCACTCTTTTCGGCACAGCTGAATCTGACATACCTGGTCAGCAAAGGTTCTTCCTGGGCTCAAACCTCCAACTCCCCATAGGATGGGGCCGAGGCAGCCTTTCAAACCAACTAACCCCAGGTTTTGCCACTCGTTTTTTTAGGAGGCTTGCTGTGGGGTTGAGCCAAGATGGCAGCATAGAGGCAGGAAAACTTTGTGAGCTCCACCATAACCACCTCAAATACCTATAAAATATGATTCTAAACAGATTTTAGAGTAACAGACCCCATAAAGTGACAGAGAGAAACAAATATTCTGCTGAAGGAAGTCTGGCAGGCTGGCAGTAAGGGTCCATGGCAGGACACTGGAAACAGAAAACAGCCCCACTGGAGCCTGTGGTTTTAGCCCCAGGGTAGCCCCAACCAGCAGCAACTAGAGCAGGCTTCTGGAGAGTGGATCACCAGAAGCTATGGCAATTTCCAGAAATATCAATGTATAAATGCTAAAGACAAAGTAAAATGTCAGTGGAACTCTGCCAGAAATATGGGGTGAGTGTTGTCTGGCCTCTGCCCCTGGTGAGAGAAGCCACAGAGATGCCATGGCCAAGTAGCTGCCTCCAAATGTCTGCTTCAGAGTTCCCAGCCTGCAGATCATAGGGGGGTCAAACAACCATTCAGAGGGGTAATCACTCTTACTTTAACCTGCCTGGGTCTAGATCACTGTCTTTGGTGGTGGTCTTGAGGTATGTGACCAGTGAGCCACAGCTGGTGGTGGCTGTAGAGATGGTGCCTCCTAAATAGCTCTGGCAGCTGCAAAACCCCCAGCTATTTGGGACAAAGCTATTCTCTCTGGAAGCAGAGTTCTACTGTTTCAAAGAGCTCAAAAGTCAAGTAATTGATTGGCAATATGAGCAAGCCAAGGAAGCAAAGCAAGTAGAGCAATCAAACATTAGATTCCTTTTTTGAAGACAAAAGCATGGAATAGGAGGAAGACAATGAAGTCAAAACTCCCACACAAGAAGCTTCCAAGAAAAATATGAATTGGTTACAGGCCATGGAGGAACTCAAAAAGGATTTTGAAAATCAAATAAGAGGAGGGGAGGAAAAATTAGGAAGAGAAACAAGAATCATGAAAAGAAAATCATTAAAAGAGAGTCAAAACCTTACTGAAGAACATAATACTTTAAAATAGATTAACAGATATGGCGAAAGAGGCCCAAAAACCCAGTGAGGAGAAGAATGCCTTAAAAAGCTTAATTTGCCAGATGGAAAAAGAATTTCAAAAGCTCACTGAAGAGAATAATTCCTTCAGAGTTATATTGGAGCAAATGGATGCTAATGGCTTTATGAGAAACCAACATATTATTAAAGAGATCCAAACAAATGAAAAAATAGAAGGCAATGTCAAATGTCTCACTGGGAAAACGACTGACTTGGAAAAAATGTCCAGGAGAGAGAATTTAAAAATTATTGGACTACCTGAAAGCCATGATAAAAAAAAAGGACCTAGAAATCATCCTTCAAGAAATTCTCAAGGAAAATTGCCCAGATATTTTAGAAAAGAGGGCAAAATAGAACTTGAAAGAATTCACTGATCACTTCTTGAAAAAGATCCCAAAAAGAAAACTACTAGAAATATTATAGTCAGTTTCTAGAGTTCCCAGATCAAGGAGAAAATATTATAAGCATCCAAGAAGAAACAATTTGAATATTGTGGAAACACAATCAGGATAACACAAGATCTAGCAGGTTCTACATTAAATGATCAAAGGGCTTTCAATATGATATTCTGGAAATCAAAGGAGCTAGGATTAAATCCAAGAATCACCTAACCAGCAAAACATAATATAATGTTTCAGGGGAAAATATAGTCATTCATTGAGGTGGAGGACTTTCAAGCATTCTTGATGAAAAAACCAGTGTTGAATACAACATTTGACATTCAAATAAAAGAAGCAAGAGAAGCATGAGAAGATAAACAGGAAAAAGAAATTACAAGGAACTTATCAAAGTTGAACTATTTACATGCCGACATGGAAAAATGATAATTGTAACCTATGAAACTTTTGTCAGTATGAGGACAATTGAAGGGAATACAAATATAAATATGAAGAGCGTAAATATATATGTATATGTACATATATATGTCTATATAGGAGGGTATATGTGCATATGAACACACATGAGAATGTGTGCATATGTGTACAGGTATACATAGACAGAGGGCAAAGGATCAATTGAATAGGAAGGAGTTATATTTAAAAGTTGAAATTGAGAGATGAGGGAGGAAGATAATGAGAGGAGATGGGGAGAGACAGAATGTGGTAAATTATCTCATGTATCAGAGGCAAGGGATACCTGTTACAGTGGAGGGGAAGGACAGGAAGGCAAAAGGGAATGGGCCAACCTTGATCTCAGTGAATTTGGCTTAGGCAGGGAATGACATACACACTAAATTGGGCATCTTACCCTACAGGAGAGTGGGGGGGAAGGGATGAGAGGGAAGATGATGGAGAGGAGGGAAGTTTGTGAGGGGAGGGTAGAGAAGCACAGACCTTTGAAAAGGGACAGGGTAAAGTAGAAAATAGAACAAGTGGGTGGCAGGATAGAACGGAGGGAAATATAGTCCGTCCTTCACAATATATCCACTACAGAAATGTTTTGCAAAACTACACATGTACAACTTGTATTGAATTGCTTATCTTCCATGTAAGGGAGGAAGGGAAAGAATCTGGAACTCAAAGTATTAAAATAAAATGTTTTTTGATCCATATATATACACATACATAAATATACATATATACATATACATATGGATGGATGGATGTTTGTATGTATGTATATATGCATATATATATGCATATGTATGTATGTATGTGTGTGTGTGTGTATATATATATATATATATATATGTATATGTGTGTGTGTGTGTGTGTGTGTGTGTGTATGCAATTTTATGTGCAACTGGGAAATAAGATATACAGGCACTAGGGTATGGAGATCATCTTGCCCTACTGGAAAGTCAGAAGGAGGATGGGGGAGGATATAGGAGAGAGCAGATTAGAGAAGGAGGTATACTGTGGGATTGCTGTTTTGGGGGTGGTACGTAGGGGAAAGATGGGGAGAATGTTTGTAACTCAAAATCTTGTGGAAATGCATGATGTAAACTAAAAATAAACATTAAATTTAATTTTAAAAAAATGCCATCTCCTTAAAGGCAAGGACTATTTAACTTTTACCTCAACATACCCATAACCTATGACCCTGGCACACAGCAGGGTTTTCAATAAATT
The DNA here is from genome assembly GCA_028627135.1 of Pseudochirops cupreus. Lineage (NCBI taxonomy): Eukaryota > Metazoa > Chordata > Mammalia > Diprotodontia > Pseudocheiridae > Pseudochirops > Pseudochirops cupreus. The sequence continues at coordinate 8,092 of JAQQSU010018569.1, forward strand.
CTTATAAATTGATTAAAATGTAACTAATTCAACAAATAAAAAAAATGCAACCTCAAAAAAAAAAAAAGAGGCTTCCTGCTTGCTATTAAAACACAACCTAGCCTGGAGGTGTTTACTCTTTACAGAGACTATACCACATCCTGGGATTTTTCTTCTGATCTTCTCAAATTATTCCACAAGGACCCCAGTTATGCTCCATTTCTTATTATCTCCACCTGCTATTTCTTCACCCTAAAGTGCTATTTTAACTCTTTTGTGGGAGGAGGAGAATCTTGCAAGCTTAGAATTTTCTGACCTACTTAGCCATCTTCCCAGAATCCTCTCCCCAGTAATCCCTGTTCTTAAGGAGCTTACATTCTTCAGGGAGTCAGAAAACATAAGGAAGCATATGCAGAATAAATGCAATTTAAATACAAGTATTAAAATATAATATGTATAGGTAAGGAGAACACCAACAGTTTTGAGGGGATGAATAAGAAAGGTGCCCTTTATTAGGTGCTGATTGAGCTGAGGGTTGAAGTAAGTATTCTATTACTTAGAGTTGAGGAAGGAGTGCATTCCAAGCATGGGAAATGGCCAGTGGAAAAGCATGGAGATGAGAGATAGAGGGTCATATATGTTGAGAAAAAGAACAAATTTGAAAGGACCCTGGTATGGTGGAAAGAGAAGTAATGGATCAAGAAGCTGAAAAGATAGTTACACAATTTTGAAGGGTTTTAAGAATTAAGTAGATGCTTCTATTTTATCGTCGAGTTAGGTGAATGTTATCATTCATATAAATTGCTGAGCTAACAAAAGATGAGTGTGACATATTGTATGAAAAGGAAAAAAAATGCAACCTTACAAATCTCGTTTGTTTGGTTTTTTTCCTCAACCATTAATAAATATTTAGTTAATTCCTGCTAGGTGAGACATTTCTGTTTGTTTCTTGTTTTTTAGTTCAAATGATTTATACCACAGAGTTGAGTCAATTGACTAATCAACCCCAATTTATTTTCTTAATTATAAATAAAGGGATATTTGATTACTGAATTAAGAAGAAGAATAAAACATGTCTGTCTTACCTAAGGGTAGTGCTGAGAAACATTCAATATCCTCTAGAGATTTTTGTTATTGTTGTTTTCAAAACTCTCTTTGAATATCATTGGGACCTTTATTTTTCAGCTACTGATAATTGCTCATTTCCTTTTTCCCCTCATTAAATCTTCACCAATTATTTTCATTAGCATAATCACTTACATAGACCTGTAAAATATTGCTTCATTATATATTTATTCAAATTTCAACTCATTTCTTGAACTTTTCCTCTCATTAGTCTCATATTCACTATTTTGACAAGTTGTTTTGAGGTAGGTGCATGTACTCAACAAAGGCTACTGTATAGATGGCACTGCCATGCACACAACAAAGTACATGTTCTCATACTCTGGGATCTTTGATGTTATTGATGGCATAGTCTCTACAATGATAGAGTTTGTAACTCATCCATAACAGCTTATTCTGTGTTTTTCTATTTCTTCCTATAAGTTAAATATACAGGTTATTTGACTCAAAATGTCAGGGGGCTTCCACACATTGTCTTAATATTCTAAAGATGCCTTTGGACCACACAGGCTATGCAATGCTTTTAACTGGTTCCTGACACCTAAAAGCCTTTCTCCTTTTTAAAAATCATGTTCAGGTTTTTTACAACACTTCTTGTTTGCTTTGTGTTATAGACTACTAACACTCAATATGGACTTCACAAATGCTTTTTTTCTTCAACTTCATCTTTTTGAAAAGTGCACTACTCAATGAATTACAATCATATGTTATCAAAAGAACATTAGTATTCAAATGATGGGACTTTATTTCAGATAAAAAAGTCAGGATCTATACAATGCAATCCATTTTCTTTCTTCTCTTCGGTTTTGGGAACAGTGCTAGATGCTGGAGATATAATGACAGAATGTAACAGTCCCTACAGTCAAAGAACTTATATTCTATTGGGTAGACAATGTATACATAAATAAATATCTACAAAATTATTACAAAGGAATGGGGGGTGAGGCACTAGCAACTGTGAGATCAGGAAAGACTTTTTATAGAAGGATGACACTTGCATTAAGTTTTGAAGAAAACTTGGCATTCTAACAGGTTGATTCAAGGTGGAAGTACAATCTAGGCAGATGGGGCAGAGTGTGCAACCATATGTGAGGGAAAGCAAAAAGAAAAAGTCAGCTTGTCTTGACTATATAGTCTGTGAAAAGAAGAATATTGAATAGCAAGTTGGGATGAGACAAATGAAGCAAGGCTGTGAATACCTTTAAATTGCAGGGGAGTTTGTCTGATCCCAGAAGTAATCAACAAATTTTTACTT
>JAQQSU010001857.1:0-14855 GCA_028627135.1 Pseudochirops cupreus
GGGAATACACTGGGATGGCTGTTTTGGGGCGGTGGGTAGGGGAAAGATGGGGAGAAAATATGTAACTCAAAATCTTGTGGAAATGAATGATGCAAACTAAAATAAAATTTAAAAACAAAACAAAACAAAACAAAAAAAGAGTGCTCAACCTAAGTAAGATTCTTTGGTGAATTCCCAAGCAATACTGGAGCTTTCTGTGACTTCACTCTCATCTTTAACTCCTCACTCTCCTTTCCCTTCCATATGCAATTACTCTTTTGCACTCCTACAAGCCAAGACTCTGGTTCAGGTCTTTGTAACCTCTCTCCACAAGACTTTTCAATAGCCTCCCAAGTGACACACACACACCCCTCCCCAATCCTCAGGATTATATATTTGGAAGGAATCTCAGGAGCCATTGAATCTAACCCCCTCATTTATTTTAATAGATGAGGAAACTGAGTTTGAATAATTATAATTATCATAATAACTAACATTTACAAAGTGTTTACTATGTGCCAAGCACTGTGCTAAGTGCTTTATAATTATAAACTCAGTTGATCTTCACAACAAACTACATGGTTGTTATCCCCATTTTACTGATGAGGAAACTGAGGCAAACAGAGGTTAGATGACCTGCACAGGGTCACAAAGATAATAAATAAAAGTCAAAGGTCAAATTTGAACTCAGGTTTTCCTTACTCAGTACCCTATTCACTACACCATCTATCTGTTTTCCAGAAATAAAGAAAAAGAAAGGAATAACAGTCTCTCTTATTTCTAACCCCACCTCCACACAGCTGCCTAAAAAGTCTTCATAAAGTGTAGTTTCAGCCATGTCCCTTTTCTGGTCAAGAAATTTTGGTCCTTCCTTATTGCTTCTAGGGTAAAATATCGATTCCTCAAAATCTTCCGCAGTCTACCTTTCCAGATAACATGCAACTTTACTTCCTCTCACTCACTTGGAATCCCAGGTAAACTGGTTTACTTGGTGTTGCCACTGTTTAACGTTTAATCTCCTGCCTTCATACAAATTTTGCCCAGACTGTTGCGGAAAGGCTGGAATGTCCTCCCTTCTCACCTCTGCCTCTGAGAATTGCTAGCTTCCTTCAAAGCTCTCTACAGATGCAACTTCCTTCTCTTTATTGCTATTCAGTCGTCTTCAGTCATGCGACTGTGACTCTGTGACCCCATTTGGGGTTGTCTTGGTAAAGACACTGGAGTGATTTCCATTTTCTTCTCCAGATCATTTTACAGCCAAGCAAGTTAAGGCAAACAGAATGAAGTGACTTGCCGAGGGTCCTTCTCTACATGTTTCCTATTCTTCTCCCGTTGTTGTTACTATCCCTCTTGAAATTTTGTTGTATTTATTTATCAAGCCCTCATTCCAAGATATCAGTTCTATGAAGGCAGAGACTGCTCTGTTTTTGTCTTTATATACCCAGTACCTAGAATAGGACCTTGCCCAGAGCAGACATTCAAGAAATGATTGTTGGGGCAGCTAAATGACACAGTGAATAGAGCACCAGCCCTGGAGTCAGGAGGACCTGAGTTCAAATCCTACCTCAGACACTTAACAAAAAACTAGCTGTGTGACCTTGGGCAAGTCACTTAACCCCAATTGCCCCCTCCAAAAAGCAAAAAAAACCCTGATTATTGAATTGAATTGTTGAATGGATGATAGTTTATCACCTATGTTTGATAGTTCATGTTCAGGAAAATGTAGCAAATACTGGAGAACACTCAATCTCCACTCATTTGGCACATAAACATCCTGTACTATCATGAATTCCTAGCAGCATCCTTGTGTGGATCCAAGAAACAATCAGTCTGAGGCTTCAGAGAACAAATTACAGCCCTGATGATTAAGTCGGATTAATTTATTAAAGCATCAATGATTCACTGGTGACATTTAAGTCTAATTAAAACAGGCTACTCTGCTTAATGACTGTTGTAGAAGAGGTAACTGTTTAGTAATTCTAAACATTTAATATACATATCTCTGAAGAAATTATGGCACTTTGGGGGACAATTACTAAGGGCTGTAACCTCTGTGACTTTCACATTAAAAGCTCCATCTTCCTCAAATGCAAGATGAAACCTATACATCCTGTTTAATGATGCTACCCTTAAGAGTTAGACGCTGCAATTACTGGTTTAGAAAAAAAAAATGGGAGAGATGGGAGAGAGTATTGAACACATATGGCAATAAAAGAGATTATCTCACAGTTCAGTTCTCTGAATCTATAAGCCTGAATGTATAATAATCATACTGCTCAACAAAGGGATGTTCAGGATTCATGCTGAACTTTAAATTTATTTTTCACACAAGCTCAAAGGCAGAAGGGCCCCAATCACCATCTATTCTAACCCTTAGGTGAACAAGAATCCTCTCTACAATTTCCCCAGTGAGGGCATGAACTGCTTCATTTTTGTCTCTTATTATCATTGCCAAGGGCGATACTTGGCACTTAGTAGGTACTTAATCAATGCTTCTTGTTCAGTGCCTGAGAAGGATTTCCCTCAAAGTCAGACAGTCTATTCACTTTGGGATATCTCTAATTATAAGTAAATTTCCACTACATAGAAACTGAATCTGATTCTCAGCACATTCTACCTGTTGTTCCTACTTTTGCCTTTTAGGGTCAAGCAGACCAAATCTAAACCCTCTTCCACAAAATACTTTTTATATACTTAAAGATAACCTTCACATCCAGCCTAATTCTCTTGCCCAGCCTAAGCATGCCCAGATCCATCAATCAATTTTTGCTCCTTCAGTGAGAAGACCTTAGACAGCAGGCACACTAGTACCCTGAGCTCTCCATCTCCTGCCGGATATAGTGTGTTTCTGAGGAAAGGCTTCTAGGGACCAGGCTGGGCATCTTCCATCTGCCCCAAAGCAATCATTTTCTTCAGCACCAGCACAAGGCATCTGCTATCTCCAGCTGCCAACTCAATCTCCCAAATGGGATGTGAAGAATCAGCAGCGCAAAGCAGCCCTGTCTCTAGCTTCAGGCATTCCATCTCCTACTACACCTGTCCTTAAGGGTACAGGAGTGGTGCCCTCCACTAAACAACAAACATTCTCCCACTTGGTCACATCTTTCACATCCCAGAGGCTCTGAACTCCTATAGATCCTCATCTAAACCCCATTCCTCACATCCGTCACCCAATTCCTCCTTTCTGTCCTCTTTAATCTTCCCACTCCAAAGTTTCATCCCAACTCCACCCAGCCCTTCTACTATGCCCCCTGGAACTTCCCTTCATCTTAAATCTATTCTTCCCCCACTTCTTCCATCTACCAGCTTTCTAACACCTGGCTTTCCCCCATGACACACTTTTCCTCCCCCATTGCTCTTTTCAGTACTGCGTGCATTTTCGCTCATTCTTCTGTGTTCCCTGATTGAGGCAGGGGAGGTGGAATACTCCCTGTTCCCCACTGCCACTTCCAAGTTCTTCCCCTCTCCTCCAGCACTCAGAAACGTCTCTTCCTTTGAGGTTCGTGCTATTCATATCTACCCCCCAATCAATATATTGATGGCTGTTGTCTACAGATCCTTAGTCCTCTCATGGTTCTTCTTCCCCCTAGTCTCCCAACTGAGAACCTCATTTCATATTTGTAGAAAAAAAAAACCCAGGCCATTCTTGGTGAACTCCTTCTTTTCCCCTTTCCTCATCTTTTAGTACTCAGATGCTCTCTGCTGCTTTCTCCTCCTTCATCTCTGTTTCACATGATGAAATGGCCTTACTCCTTAGCAAGGTCTACACCACCATCTGTTCCATCCCCTCTTCTCCAGCAGATTGCCCCCTCTCTCATCCCCACACGTTCACTTCTTTTCAATCTCTCCCTCTCTACTGGCTCATATCCTACCATCTACAGACACGCCCATATTTCCCCCAAACCCTGCTAAACTATTCTTGCTAATTATTGTTCTGTATCTCTTCTGTCCTGTGTAGCTAAACTTGAAAAGGTAATCTACAATAGATGCCTCTACTTTCTTTCCTCTTTTCTTCCTTTTGACACCTTATAACCTGGCTTACAATCTTATCATTCCACCAAAACAACTTTCTCCAAAGTTATTAATGATCACTTTGCTACGGAATCCAAAGGCCTTTTCTCGACCTCTCTGTAGCCTTTGACAACATTGGTCATTCTCCTTGATACTTTCTGTTCTTTAGGTTTTCTGGACAGCACTCTTTCCTGATTTTCCTCCTACCTGTCTGATAGCTCTTTCTTTGTTCCCTTTGTTAGATCTTGCTCTAGATCATGTCCTCTAACTATAACTGTCCTTCAAGGTACTATCCTGGGCCATCTTCTCTTCTCCCTCTAAACTATTTCACTTTCATCATTTGCCATGGATTTAATTACCATCTCTATGCTGATGATTATCAAATCTACCTTTCCTGCCCCATTCTCTCTAGAGACCTCCAACCTTGTGTTTACAACAAAGTAGATGTCCAGTAGCCTGGAACTCCAGTAAACTGAACTCATTATCTTTCCTCTGAAACACTCTCCCTATCCTACCTTCCCTTTGACTGTAGAGAGCAACACCATTCTCTCAGTTCCTCAGGCTCACAACCTAAGAGTTATCTTGCATTCCTTTTATCATTTCATTTTTCCCTCTACCTTACAATCTCTAACTCAGTTCTTTACTCTATCTGTGACCTCCAGTCCTTCCTCCTCTTAATTCTTCCCCAGGCCATCATCCCTGATTGATTACACTCTCTCCCCTTCCCTGTATCAATGCCTAAGTGAATCAGTTTAATGCTACAATATCTTGATTCCTAATCATTGATTATGACTTGCCAAAATCCAGCCTTGAATTTCTCACACCATTTACTGTCTTTACTCCTATTCACATGCTACTGAACAGAGCTGCAGAGTGATAGAACTGTGCTACCTGGGTCCTTTACAAATTTACATTGCATAATCATCTCAACTGAACTCACTGAAGCAAAGCAATAATTTTTCACTTCTCTAATTGATTTGCTCTCTAATTCACCATAGCAGCTATTCAAAACCTTTTTCATTCCTCCTCAAGGTTCCCAGCATACTCCCCCCCTCCAGCCTCTCAGATGAGGACTTTGCCTCATACTTGGCTGAAAAAACTGAGACCATTAGCCAAGAATTCCTTTTTCTTTCCTCTTTACCTCACAATACTCAGACATCTTCTTCCATTATATACTCCTTCAACACTGTTTCCCCTGAAGAGGTGGCTCTTCTCCTTGCCAAGGCAAATCCATCTACATGAATTTCCATTCCATCCCGACTTCTCCAGCATGTTTTCTCTTTTACCATCTCATTTTCTTGCTGAAATTCATTCCTATCTCCTGGCTCCCTTCTTGCTGCCTACCAACTCACCCATGTCTCTTCTATCCTTATAAAACTCTCACTTGATCCATCCCTCCCAGCTAGCTATCATCCTATAGCTCTCCTTCATTTCTTTCTTAAAGAAAGCTATCACATAAATGGCCAAAGGATATGAATGTGCAGTTTTCCAACAGTTACATAAAAATGCTCTAAATCACTATTAATTAATTAATTAATCACTATTAAAATGCAAATTAAAACAACTCTGAAGAATCACCTCACACCTATCAGATTGGCTAATATGACAGAAAAGGAAAATGATAAATGTTGGAGGGGATGTGGGAAAATTGGGACACTAATGCACTGTTGGTGTAATTGTGAACTGATCTGACCATTCTGGAGAGCAATTTGGAACTATGTGCAAAGGGCAACCAAACCCTCTGATTCAGTGTAGCACCAACGCAGTATTCACAGTGCCAGTGGTGACTATTCACATGCTGGCATAGTGCTCAATCACAAAATGTAATAGGCTTTCCATATAGAAGACCGAAGCAAAACATTTATTCACACACCAGAAAACCGAATCCCAAAACCAGTAAACTGATTCCATCATAGTAGCAAAGAAATTAATAAGCCATAACAGCACAGAGAGCCACAGCAGCCTTTGGTCTTCCCACAAATCAACATTTACTCACAAGTCTAACTGTCTCCCTGGGGTGTGTCCTCTCTCTCCCACTGTCTGGTTGTTCTGACTCCCAGCTTCCTGTGGGCTCTGCTCCACCCTTCAGCAAACTTCTCCCACCATAGACTCTATGTGATTACATTCAGCCTATTGGGGGAAGGGTATATCTTCAAAACAGGGAAGGTCTTCAAATTCCCCTAGGCCTATTAAGGGGCAGGGAAGATCTCCAAATTACCATTACCATTATATCCAGCAATACCACTACTAGCTCTCTATCCCAAAGAGATTTTTTAAAAGGGAAAGACCTATATGTACAAAAAATATATATAGCAGCTCTTTTAGTGGTGGCAAAGAAATGGAAATTGAAAGGATGCTTATAAATTGGGGAACGGCTAAATGATTTGTGGTATATGATTGTAATGGAATATTATCATGATATAAGAAAAGATGACCAGGATGCTTTCAGAAAAACCTGGGAATATTTACTTGAACTGATGCAAAGTAAAGTGAGCAGAACCAGGAGAACATTGAACACAGTAATAGCAATATTGTACAATGATCAACTGTGAATGACTTAACTATTCTCAGCAATACAAAAATCCAAGACAGTGATCTACCTCCAGATAAGGAACTGATGGAATCTGAATACAGAGCAAAGTATACAGTTTTTAGCTTTCCTTGTTTTTCTTGAGGTTTCTTTGTCTCTGTTTTCTTTCACAATATGACTAATATTGAAATATATTTTGCATGACTACACATGCATAACCTTTATCAAATTGCTTACATTTTCTATGAAAGGGGAGGGGATAGAGGGTGAGAGAAAATTCGAAACTCAAAATTATTTTTTGAAAAGTTAAAAATTGTTTTTATATATAACTGGAAAAGATATTAAAATGAAATTCAAGCTTGTCAAAAAATAAAACTGCTGTGGGGCAGCTAGATGGAATAATGTATAGCACTGGACCTGGAGTCAGGAGGACCTGAGTTCAAATTTAGTCTCAGACATTTGACACATTTATTAGCTTGTGACTTTGGGCAAGCCACTTAACCCCAATTGCCTTGTCTTCCCCACTCCAAAAAAAAAAAAAACCTGTTTAGATGCTGCAAAAAAGAAAAGAAAGCCATGACACTCAGTTTCCCCATTCTTCTCCTCTCTTCTAAATCCTTTACAATCTGGCATCCTACCTCATCATTTAGCTGAAATTGCTTTCTCCAGTGATCTCTGCATTGCCAAATCTAATGGCCTTTTCTCAATCCCCATCCTTTCTGAAACTTCAGCAGCATTGATCATACTCCTCTCCTGAATATTTTCTCCTCTCTAGGTTTCCATGATGCTGTTGTTTTCTGATTCTCCTCCTACTTGTCTGACCACTCTCAGTCTCCTTTGTTAGTTCTTTATTCAAGTTGTGTCCACTAAGGTCTCCTACAATTATTTCCTGAGCTCTCTTCTCATCTTCCTCTATGTCATTGCTATTGGTGTTCACATCAATCCCCAAAGATTCAATTACCCATTTCTATTTAAATGAGCCCCAGGTTTATATATCCAGCCCTCACCTCTTTCCTGAGCTCCACTCTCACATCACCAGCTGCCTTTTGGACATCTCAAACTAGAAATCCCATAAACATCTCAAACTCAACATGTTCAAAACAGAACTCATTATCTTTTGTCTTCTTCCCAAATTCCCTACGACTGTTGAGGGGATCCACTCCCAATCACCCAGGTTCAAAGTCTTTGTGTCATCTCCAACTCCTCCCTTTAACTCACTCCATATATCCAATCTGTTGCCAAGTCTAGTTGTTTCTGTTTTCTCAACATCTTTTACCCAAGTCCTGTTTTCTCCACTGATACAGTTTTCCATTCATATTTATGATAGAGACTTTATGATAGAGACTCTAATCATTTCATGCTTGACAATTGCAATAGACTTATGCTTTATTTCATTGACTTGGGTTTCTTCCCACTCCATATTCTCCACTCAGTTACCAAAGTGAAGTCAAGGTCTGATTGTTACTCTCAATTCAATAAATTCCAGTGATTCCCTTTTACCTCCAAAATCAAATATAAAGTTCTCTGCTTGGCATCCAAAACCATTCACAAGTTGGCCCTTTCCCATCTTTTCAGTGTTTTTGCACTTTGCTCCCATCCTTTGTGTTTCAGCAATACCAGCCTCCTTGCTGTTCCTCTAACAGAACATTGGATTTCCCAACTCTGTCTTTTTACTGACTGTCCCCGGCCCCCGGAATGTCCTCCCTCCTTTTCTCTGCCAATATTCAGCTCAAACCTCATATTCTGCAAAAGGTTGTTTTCTTTTTCCAGATAGTGCTCCTGCCAGTACTTCCATTACTTTCCATTTACTTTGTATATATTTTATATTAGCATAGTCGCTTGTATGTTGTCTCACCCTCTTGAATTTGAATTTTGTCTTCTTTGTATCTCTAGCACTTAGCACAATGCCTGACACATAGTACACACTTAATAAATGTTTTTTTTACCTAACATGCTTATTGTAATCCTTAACATGACTTAGAAAATAATGTTCATAAACTATTTGGCCAAAAATCTATTACCTGGTGGCCAACTTCTAGCAATGAATGAATGAAAAGCATTTCTAAATACTTGCAATGATGGAATCCATCTCAAGGCTATACTTGAAGACTTTCTAGTTTAGTAGAACTCTGCAGAGCTTAAACTCTCCTGTCATAGACTTTGAGAACCAAGAGTCATCAATAGCTACAACCAGTCAATAGATAATGGCTTTAGTGGGGATCTTATTGTGATGATTACAGCAATAAAAATAATGCATATGGATGGATTGTAAAGGTTGGTATTTCATTGTATCTCACTCCTCTGTACTGACAATCTTTTTGTGTGTGAGAAGCGATTTCTACCCACTTTCCTCAAAGTCTTGAAATCATTGCTCAATATACCCTACTCTTTCCCAGAAATCCTAATGCAGTGAAGGAAGTGAGAGGTACCAACTCCAGCCTTGGGGATTCAACAAGTAAAATTTCAAGTTCTATCAGTTCTTGATTAATGTCCATATACTGGTTAAAGATGCCCCCAGGTTTAGGTGTTGATTTTACTCCTCTTTTCAGAATCTTAAACTCATCTTTTAAAGTGCTACCATTGCTGCCGAGCGAGTCATGGCTCCAGCTGAGCAGGTGGGGCACATAGCTGATTTCCTTTATCTTGTTCTCTATGTGCCTCCTGTGGGGAGGATAGGCTAATTTTGTTTTTTATGTGAGCTGGTGAATTAATTGCACTTGTTACCAACGGTGACAAACTGCAAAGACTAAGTATTCAGTAACTACCTGTCAATTTGAATCTGAACTTTTTTCCTTTGTCGCAGAAGAAATAAAGATGAAAAAAGCCTTAACTGTTGTGCTATCCCAATTCAATCCAACAACCTTTTGTTAAATGTCTAGGGTGTAAGCAGTGTACTAGACACTTATTCCAAGGAGTAAGACAGAAAGTTTAAACAAAATATGACCCTGCCCTAATGGAGTTTATAGTCTAGTAGAGGAATAAGACTCCTATTCAGAGAACAAGAGATGGGATGGAACCAGACCTGTGATTTCATGGGTATGGAGAACTCCCACTGAGGAACTTCCTGTACCAATTCAGACAAACAGCCTCTGGGGAATGTGTAGCCTTAGCTTAGACAGCTAAGTAGGGAAACTGAAAGGCCACTTACCCATGATCACTCAGCCAGCATGTGTAGGAGACCTCAGAGAAGACACCTCATCATTTCCCACCTGATGTCAGGTATAGTCCTTCCCCTCCCATCACCCTTTTCAGATTCTTCTTATATACTGTCTTCACCCTTTAGATTGTGAGTTCCTTGGGGGCAGGTACTGGTTTTTACCTTTCTTTGTATCCCCAATGCTTATCACAGTGCCTGGCACAGAATAAGTTTTCAATAAATGTTTATTTTTTGAGCAGTGTGACTGACTATATACTGCCTCTAACAAAGATAATTATGGTGCACAATGTTACATAGTAATAACTACATTTGAGCATACAAAACAAAATGAGATTTGAATAGAAAGTTCTTTACTAGGCTGGCTGCATGGAAAAAACACTAGACCTGAAGTTAGAAAGAACTGAGCTCAAATCCAGCCTCAGACAGTTTTGTGAGCCTGGGCAAGTCACTTGATTACTGTCTGCCTCAGTTTCCTCATCTGTAAAATGGGGATAATGCTAGCACTTAACCTCTGCCTGCCTCAGTTTCCTCATCTGTAAAATATGGATAATAATAGCACAGCTTCCCTGTGGGTTGTAAGGATAAAATAAGATAGTATCTATAAAGTGCTTTGCAAATTTTAAAGTGCTACACAGTGCTAACTATTATCACTAAGAAGACCAAGTCTAAAAGACTTCATAGAGGAGATAGCCTTCAAGTTGATCTTTAAAGGATAGATAGGAATTTAACTGACAAAAAAAGAGAGAAGGATAGGTTAAGAGAAGATATCCCAGACATAAACAGCATAACAAAGGCTTGGAGGGGGCAATGTGCAGAACAGCAATTTACTTCATCTTCTACCAACAGCCTGTACTGGAACAAGAGCCAAGACAGGAGTTAAGGGCAGCTACAGGAGTTTCTTAAACACTTAAGGCTCATGAAATTATCTGACATTTTGAAAGCACTTCATAAAAACTTTGAAGAGACGGTGATGGAAACCACAGCAGAATGCATTTGCTTAACATACTACAAATCTTCATCAGCTCTGCCAGTGAACATCAAGCCTCTTGACATCACTCCCAGCAGAGGAATGTTTTCCTCCTTCCTCATATATTGCAAATGATTACAGTAAGTAATGCCCATGACCTCACTGTTCTGCCTTCCCAACCCACACTGACCCACCTCTTCCAAAACCCTCTGAACTTAAGTCACAAAATAACAAAGAGGAAAAACTCTTCCAAGGTAAGAAAAAAAAAAGTTGGCTCAGTTCTTTGACCTTAAAACCCTGTGTATCAACACTTGGCGTCCTCAGGTTTCATTCCTTCAGGATATTCTGTTCCCTTCATGAACCCATGTGAGGAGTTATGGTGTGCCCAAGGGAACAGCTGTGTGGCAGGAAGAGAACTGAGATGGTTTCCAATCACCAGAGTTTAAAAGAAAGTCATTATTTCTCAGAACAAGCAATTTGCACTCCATTCTTTGGGTGTGCTCCAAGAGCTAGATCATGACACATAAAAACCAAAGCAACCTAAAGATTTTTTAAAAGAAAAAAATGAGGATATATACAGTTATGAAAAATGATTCTGAAATTTTGGTATTAGTCATGTGTTTTCAGTACCTGCGTTGTCCTTAAGAGTGAAGTCAAGAGAAAATAAAATAAATTGCAGGTCAAATGAGGTCAATATTCCTTCACATCTCCTTTGAGAGGATCAAGGAAGAGCCCAAAGTCTTTCAAAGGTTGTGTTTGAGTCATTTGCTCTCTATTATAATTGTTTCAGATGGTCATTGGATTTTTTAAATTTAATGGCCTTTATTATTTTTATTTCTGAAGGCTCTTTGACTCTAAATAAATGTAAATTAATTTTTGGACAGGAGAAAACTAGCAGTTAGGGGAGTAAGGAAAGGTCTCATATAGGAGGTGGAGTTTAGGTTGAGCTCTGAAGTCAACCAGAAAGTTTAAAAGGTGGAGATGAGGAGGAGGTACATACCAAATATGGGTGACAGTCCATGCAATGACACCAACATGAAAGACAGAATGTAGTTAATGAGGAACAGCAAGAAGGCCAATTTGACTGGACCAAAAAGTACATAAAGAGGAGTAATCAGTAATAAGACTGAACAAGTAGGTTGGAGTCTGGTTGTTGATTAGTGAGGAGCTGACACTGGGATATTCAAAAGGCAGTAGTTGACCAGAGCCTGTACCCTTTTTTGTCTGATTCTCACCTGCCTTGCTACATTCTGGTAAAAGATAATAAAGTAAGAAGAGATTATATGGCAGCTAGGTGGTGTAGTACATAGAGCACAGGTCCTGTAGTCAGGAGGACCTTCCTCAGAGTCAGGAGTCACCTCAGAAAAGGAGGAGGAGGAGGAAGAAGAAGAGAAAGCCGAGGAGGGGGAGAGGGAGGAGGGGGCGAGAATGACAAAAATCATTAACTCTGTGTATCTGTTCCCTCATACTTATTTTGTTCCTAATATTCCATATTCTACCTTTATGATATTTCACAAATTAGTAGGTACACCAAAATGATGCTACCTTTAGCTGTCATGTTTTTCCATTTGACAAGGAGATTAACTGTATGCTGATTGAGATGTTTTCTAGAATCTTTGGGCCTTCTGATTGTGCTAATTGTTGTGCTAAATTTATCTAAGAAATGGTATAAGATGAATGCTGCAAGATGAGTGAATGAAAAACTATTTATTAAGAGCTCACTATGTGCAAAGCACTGAGGATACAAGCAGAGCAGCAGAAATAGATTCTGTATCCAAAAGCTCAATTTTTTAATAGGGAAACAGCTTTTTTAGATGTGTTTTTATATCCAGCAGTTTGTTAGGTTTTATTTTCTTATCCAATCCGTGACAACAATCCAGGCAGCTAGGTGGCATATTGAATTGAATACCGGACTTGGAGTCAGGAAGACTCAAGCTCAAGTCCTGCCATATATACTAACTAGCTGTGTGATCCTAGGTAAGTTGTTTAACCTCTATCAGCCTCAGTTTCTTCATCTGTAAAGTGAGGACACTAATAGCACCTACAGGGTTGTTGTGAGAATCAAGACATGATATATTTAAAATGTTTTGCAAATCTTAAAGCTCTATATACACACCAGCTATCATTGTTGATAGATTGTTTAGCCCATTAACATCTAATATTATTGTTAGGCTCATGTTTTCTTTAATATATTGTTTTAGTATTGATTTTGTTTTTTGAGAATGGATCTGCCCATCTCATTCAGTCTGGATATGTAGCAGCCACTCACAGACCCAGTGCCAACAGTGATAAATATGGAAGCTTTGACCTGCTCTGTTTCCAACATGGGTCAGTTTGTCCCTCTTTACATACCTAGCGGTCCCTTGCTTCCAAGGGCTTACAATATTGGTGACAGACTTAGTTCAGAATTCAAACTTGGAATCAGTTTTAGCCTGACTGCAATTCAGAATTACAGAAATTAAGTGATTCACCATCCTCAGCAGCAGCAGCAAGCAGCCTAGCATACCCAGGATGGCTGCTAGCACAGGTTCTTTAATCCGCATTTCTAAAGGAAAGCAACTCAAAATGGGTTAACATTTCAATCAAACATATATCATTTACCTAGTTCAGGAGAAAAGACCAGCACCCTGAACTTCAGATAATACAAACAGAAGTTACAAGCAGACAAAAAATACAGACAGAGAAAATAACAATTCAGCAAACCAACAGACAGGGCTTCTAGCTGTCTGACCATTACTTACATACAGTGTTAGTTACCAGGGAAAGAAGCACCAACATCTGGGTTTTCAAAGCTGGGGTGCTCAACAGCTGTCCAGAGTCTCATCTGGCCAAATCACACAACTCTTCCCATAAGCGAGCCCAAAGCAAAACCTCATCTCAGAGGTATATATAGTCTTCTCCAGGGTCAGAGAATATCACAACCCTTGTGACCCACTTGACTACAGAGTAACAAAAATTATGCCTTCCTGAAAAACAAGCCTCCCACCACAGGCTCCATGTGACCACACACAGCCTATAAGGCAGTAGAGTATACTGTCAAATCAAGAAAGGTCCTCAAATTCATCTAGGCCTATTAAGGGGCAAGGAAGATTTTCAAATTACCATTACCATTACATCAGCCTTTCCAGTTAAAAGAACTACAGGCATGGGCCACCATGGTTGACCAGTATTCATTTTTTCTCTCCTTCTTTAGGTTAGTACTTTGTCTCTCCCTTGGTACGCCCTAGCCCCTTATCTTCCTGTCTGCCACCATCACTATAGAAGCAGTAGGGTATGGCTGCTGAAGACAATTAGGAAGGTCATTTTTATTTTTGGCCATTTCCTCAGACTCCACAACTCCAAAAAACCATTACCTTACTGACAACCCTTTGGAAATGAGTCTATTCATTCTTAATTAGTTTGGTCCTTTGATATCAAGCATGTTCTGTTGTTGGACCCATATACTAATCCTCTCCAAATGGGTAGACTATGCCAGAACTTGGTTTTGGTTAGCATAGTCTTTTAGAATTCAGGGTCACCTTCATATCATCATGGGACACTGGAGTTAGACTTCAGGGATGCAGAACAAATTATAAACAAGCTCTTATTCTAAAATATGAGAACAATGTTTCCAAATTAACAATGGATCAATTTAGCCATTTGCAAGAACCTTACATTCAACTTAAAAAACAGAAACATTGTCCTTTTTACACTGTATTCAAAGATAACATTCTGATAAAATTAAAGTTTTAGATATTGACCATGTTAAAAAATATATAATGCAGATCAGCTATGACCTGTGAAACTATAGCATAATATAATGTTAAGATGACAGATAACTTTGGTGACTGATAATTATTGGAAAAAGACAGATGGACAATCAGAATTCATCAATATGTTTGCACTAACCAAGGGAGAAGTGCTCTTACTCTAGTCTCAATGAAGGAAGTCAGAAATGACCAAAAAAATAGAACAGGAGAGTCAGATCAAATAAGATATTCTATTAAATTACTTCGTAAACTTAGAGAATCCATATAAAGGCAAGAGGGCAGTATTTTCATTATTGATGTGACTATCCCTTTGACAATACTCAGTTTTCCTTTTTTTCTCATCAAGTCACCTTCTGACTTATAGCTTGGTTTTCTGAGTTGAAGGAATACACCATGATGATAACTGAGTGAAGTGCATCCATCATTAAAAATAAATGAATCAGGGGCGGAGCCAAGATGGCG
>JAQQSU010018570.1:0-10449 GCA_028627135.1 Pseudochirops cupreus
GTGCAAGGGGGACTGTTCAGGATAACACTTTCATCAGTTTCCCCCTTCTTTTACCTACAATACCAATTGACAGCCTTAAGTTTTGAGCCTTAAAACAAATGCCCAGATGACCTAGTTCACAATCTTACAACATTGCCAAAAAAAATTGTTTCTCTTATTTATTTATTTACCTTATGGCCCTAAGGCCAAAGGTCCTATATACTTTAGCTAATGAGAGACCACACTCCATTCCACACAACAGGTAGCTCAGGGGCACAGTGCCAAGGGTGCCACACCTGATATTGAAGATAATATTTGTGAAGGGTTTTGCAAATCTTAAAGTACTATATAAATGCTAGCTATATATGTATTATATATGTGTTATACATAATATAGGGTATACACACACACACACACACACACGCACACACATACACATAGTGTTTTTCAGTCACATTTGACTCTATAAGTCCATTCAGTATTTTCTTGGTAAAGATACTAGAATGGTTTGTCATTTCCTTCTCCAGTTCATTTTACAGATGAGGAAACTGAGGCAAACATTGCCCAGGGTCACAGAGCTAGTAAGTGTTCTTGATCTCTCTTTTCAACATTAAACATAGCTAACCATCTTCTCCTTTCAGCCTCTCCCTCATTTTGGGGTTTTCAGGACTCTGCTATCTCTTGGTTCTCTTTCTACCCATCAGACTGCTTCTTCTTAGTCTCTTTTACTGGATCTTTGTCCAGGTAACTACCACTAACTGGGGGTGACCCCCAAGGGTCTATTCTGTGCCCTTTTTTCTCTATACTCTCAGTGATCTCATTAACTCCCATGGGTACAATTATCATCTCCATTAAGATGATTCTATGATACACAAACATATCTATATCTATCTATCTACCTACCTGTCTCTTTCTCTCTCTCTCTCTCTCTCTCTCTCTCTCTTTCTCTCTCTTTCTCTCTCTCTCTATGTATATATATATATATATATCAGCTCTCCTACTTTTTTTTTCCTGAGCTCCAGTTCCATTTCACCAACTGCCTGTAAGACATCTAGACTGGATGTCCTGTGGGCATCTCAAACTCAAATGTCCAAAAAAGAACTCATTATTTTCCTCCCCAAACTCTCCCCACTTCTCACCTACCTTTAAAGCTTCACTATCATCCTCTACTCCTTCCACTCCCTCTACATATCTAATAAGTTTCTAAATTTTATAAAACCTATAACTTCTTTCCCTACAAAATCCTTGCAGATATTCCCAGCCACCATTCCAATTAGGCCCTTTCCCCCCTTTACCTGGACTAATACAATCACTTTCTAATTGGTCTCCTTGACTCCATTCGCTCCCCACTCTACTGTATCCTAAACGCAGTTGTCAAAGCAATTTTTCCTAAACTTTGGTCTACCCATATCACCTCCCTGTTAATTAACTCCAAGGGTTTCCTATAAGCTTGGAGATCTAATTTAAAGTCCTTGGTTTGACATTTAAAGCTTTTCACAACCTGGATCCTTCTTACTTTTTCTATATTCTTGCATTCTGTTACCCTCCATGTTCTGTATGATTCAGCCATAGCAGCCTACTTTCTGTTTTTACACATGACACTCCATCTCCATCTCCAGGTCTTTGTATTCACTGTTCACCAAACTTCAAATGGTTTCCCTACCAGACTCTCCTTCTTGGAATCCCTGGCTTCCTTTAAGTCTCAGCTCAAGTACCGTCTCTTCTAGGATGCCTGTCCTGGTCTTACCAGCTGCTAGTGCCATCCCCTCAAACATCATTTGTCATTTATCTACTCTATGATGCAAGTCATTTCTCCATTAGGAAGTAAGTTTTTTGAGGGCAGGGTCTGTTTATACTTTGACTTTGGCACTCCAGCACTTGGCACAGTGCCTGGTTCATATTTAGTGCTGCATAAATGCTTCTCGATTGATTTGTGGTCCCTAAGAGTTGATATGGCTAAAAAATCCATCACCCTGTAGCCGCCTGTGAGCCCAAACAAGGTGGTATTTTTATTGTTTTTCTTTTGGAGTTAAGTTTTCCTGGCTTATGCTAAATTGTAGACATCTGAAGGATTAATTTCCTTTAAACCGTGGTAATCAACAACTGTTATGCATTAGATGCTGAGGCAAGGTTTTCATGCCTTTGGGCACTAAGCCAACCAGGTACCGAGTTTCAGCACTATGCTTGTGGGCCCTCTATACTGAGCCAATCAGATGCCGAGTAAAACCTTATATAATCTGTAAGATTGATAGCCCCTTGGGGCTCACTCACAGGAAGAATGCTTGACCTGAGAACTCTTGATGTCCTAGGCCAGACTCTGGGTAGCCATTGGAAACCCCCAGCCCCATGAATGTGAACCCAGAAGAAGAAAATGAGCATCCAGTGTTGAGCTTTGAGTCTGAAGAAGAAGAAAAATGAGCATGAGGAGGAAAAGGAGTGTTGAGCGTTGGGAGAGTTGGCAGTATATGCATCACCTTGCTAACAAACATCTTCAACTTTGCTAGGCTAACAGAAATGGAAATGGAAAACAGACACATGGTCCACCCCTCTACCAGTACTCCACACTGTTCAAGTTCTGTAGAATCTTCCAGAATTTGTGCTCCAATGGCATGGTGTTCAAGAGACCTTGTTACCTCTATGCCATGATAAGGAATCAGAGACAGGGAGTGACCAAAGGTCTATTGCAGTATTATCACTTTCAGCATTTGTATTCTGATAAATGTTTAACAACTTCAGGAAACATTAATACATTCTTAAATCTAGATAATCAGCACAACAATGAATCAAGCCCAGATTATGAGCCATAATGTAATGCCATGCACCAGCAGATTCCCCAAAAAATGCTACTGTGAACAGCTTTTAGAGTTCGGATTACACAATATAGTGAACACTCTGTTTATTCCATTACAAATCGAGGCAAACATTCACAATATATCTCAATATCATATTCACAACATTACATCTTATCACAGAAAATGGCCACACAGTTTTCACTACAGTGGCCACAATATTTAGAACAAGGAACGAAAGAATAATAATCTGGTTTCCCTAAGGGAGAAACCCTCCTTACTTAATCATTCAGTCAATTCACAATAAACACTCAAACTTCCACTCATGGGGCAAATCAATACTTAATCATTCAATCAATTCACAATAGAATAATCCAGTTTCCACTCATGGGGCAACCATTAAATTAATTAGTCACAATTCTAGATTCACAATTACTAAATATCATTAATCACAAATACAGTCGTTAGAAAACCACACAAACCCTCTACCCCTTGGTGTCCAGCAAACCATGATCCCTGAGGTTTAAAGCTCACATGTGGTTAGAACTGTCTCCAGCATACCCTTGTCCTATACTATGTTTTACTTGGTGGTAGTGACCTAAAGTGAAATCAATCTCCCAAGAAAGAATTTAAAAAATTAGGCCTTGAAGCAAAGTTGATCTGGGTTCAGGTCTTGCCTTTTATATATATATATATTGCTTGTGTGGAAAAAAAGATCAGGATGAGATGTGGAATCCAAAAACAAGGATCCTTCACAGTGAGTAAGGTTCACAAAAGTGTAGTGTTTACATCTGGTTACTTTAAACTGAAACAAATTCTCTCTGAGAAGTTCTCATCTTCAAAATGGGGAAGGAAACTATTTTAGGGTAGTCAGGGTAGCCCCTTCCAGTTCTAAAATTATATTACTTTGTGCCTGGTACTGGGCACTGACTGATAGACTGGAATGTCAGTGATGAAATGAAAATTTGGATGCAAATACTGCTTTGCAAGTCTTTATAAATGAAGTACCTTCAGCTCCAAACCAAATTTCACGCAAAGAGCATTTCTGATTGCAATAGATGCTTGCTGCTAATCAATCAATTCATGGCCAATGGGTTAGGACACAGGACTTTTAGTCAGGAGACCTGCCTCATATATTTAGTACCTGTGTGACCCTGGACAAGTTACTTGCCCTCTCTGAGCCTCAGTTTCCACATCCTTCTAGTTCTAAAATTATGTTATTATAGACCAGGTACTGAGAACTGACTGATAGAGCTGGAAGGAATTTTAGATTTCAGCCTCACTCCCACCCCCCACCATCTCATAGATGAGAAAATTGACTTATATTGAGTCTCACAGATAATTAGCAGGGGGAAATGAAAGTAAAAGCCAAGTGTTTTGCCTTTAATCTTGCATTCTATCCATTTCACCTTTTCTACAAAATATGCCTCTTCTCCTTGTATGACTTACCTGGGAGATTTTTAAGGAGGTATAGCTGCACATTCTGACCATCTGGAAGCATAGTCTGAGTTAAAGAAGAAAACCTAGGATTAATAATAATCGCTAACATTTAGGTAGCACCTGCTATTTCCCAGGCTCTCTCCCAGGCACTTTACAGTTACTATCTCATCTGATCCTCACAATAGCCCTGGGAGGTAAATGCTATTATTATCTCCAATTTATAGATAAAGGAAGTCAGGTAGATAGAGGTTAAATGACTTGCCCAGGCTCACACAGCTAGTAATTATCTGAAGCTGGATTTGAACCCAGGTCTTTTCCACTCCAGGCCTATGACACTCTCCACTGTGCCAACTAACTGCCAAATGAACTCATCAACCTAAGTCAGGGATGTTCCGGAGTCAGGTCTGAGCCTTCCTGAGAGCCAATTGTTAAATTTTCAGTGTGAATGTTTGTCCCTTGGAAATTATCAAATGCTACAGATCAGGGCTTGATTTATTGTTTTGCTGATAGTATGGAATTAAGAAAGGAAAGAAGAAAATATTAGTAATGTTAAATGTTAATAATGCAGATTAGAAATAAAAATGTGTCATGAGTACATCTTTCCTCCCAAACCAGATGTTGTTAAATATTTACCAACACGCACTTGAACCTAGTAATACCATTATTAAAAGTATACAAATATTAAGAATTAGAAAGAGCTTGTGTATTTCCATAGGTAGATTAAATTGTTTTTTCTGGATCTCAAAAATTAATCATGATAGTTTAACGTGTAAGACAGTACTATAATGGATTATAATGGACCAGTGTTTGGGATAAAAAATAACCCTCATCCTTAATTTAGTGAAAAAATAAACACAGAGATCTCTTAGGATAAGAAGAGGAATTTATTCTCTTCCCCTGGAGAAGTGGGAGGTTTTCCCCATGACTCATCATGGAGAAGAGGCATGTTGCAAAAGACAGTGCAAGAATTTATACCCTAATTCCGTCAAGCCCCATTCCCGACTGTCTCCTCTCTCTTTGGTTGAGAGGCAGACTTCACCAAATTCTTCCCCAAATGGGATGGCAAGAAAAGGAGGGGGGAGGGTCCCAAAGCAAGGGAGGAATAGTGAGCCTGGGCTGTCCCTGACTCCCACTGGCCAGGAGGAGGAGCCCACTGAGACAGGAAAAGCAGACAAAGAAATGAAAGTGATTGACAGCAGCAATGGAGGAGGAAAAGAGAAAGACAATCTCAAACTGCTTGAGAAGTTTTCACTTACTGCATACACCAGTATAATCAAGCAAGAGGCAATGTAGCATAATGGTTGGATAGCTGGGCCTTGAAGATAAGAAGACCTGGATTCAAATCCTGCCTCTGATACTCACTGGTTAGACTTATATTTTAGAAAACTCATTGTGATGACTGAGTGTGGATTGGAATGAGGAAAGACTGGAGGCCAGGAGACCAGTTAGAAGGCTATCAGTCAGTCAGTCAATAAGCATTTATTAGGTGCCAGGTACCAGATATCCTGCTAAGCACTACCAAGAAAGGTAGGCAGCAAGGTGGCACAGTAGATAGAGTGCTGGGTCTAGAGTCAGGATGACTTGAGTTCAAATCCAGCCTCAGACATCTCCTAGCTCTATGACCCTGGGAAAGTCACTTAACCCTATTTGCCTCAGTTCCTCATCTGTCACATGAGCTGGAAAAGGAAATGACAAACTACTCTAGTATCTTTGCCAAGTAAACCCCAGATGGGGTCATGAAGCTATTGTATGTTTAGTCACATATGACTGAAAATATTACTTGCAGCAAGTGAACCATCCAGTCCTCTATGACCTGTTGTTTTTGTTCAAGGGTCTTGCATTCAACAGATATTAATTAATGGGGTTATCCTTTTTCAAATATGGAAACTGAGAACCAATGAGGTTAAATCACTTGCCCTATGCCACACACGTGGCAAAGGCAAGGTTTGAACCAGATCCTCTGGCTCCAAATTCAGTATTTTTTTCCCTGAACCATGCTACCACATCAATGAGACAAAGCCCCTAATACCAAATGTGAGGGCCATACGTTGTTCATCTTGGGCAACTGCTGAATCATGTCACTACACTATGTTTGTTTGGAGAAGAGAAACCCCATTTGAACATAAGCACTGTCTCCAAATTTTTGAAGATCAATTACATGGGAGAGGAAAAAAGTTTCTGTGTAGCTCTATGAGGCAAAACCAGAACCATACCTTGAAGTTATTTGGGAGGTACTTTTGACTCAATGTACGAAAGAACATTCTAGCAATTTTATCTGTCCAACAATGGATTAGACTGATTTCTAAGACAGTAACTTACCCATCAGTTTTCAAACAAAGTCAGTGAGGCTAAAGGAGATTCCTCTACCAGGTAAAATGTTGAAATTCAATGTACAACATATTCAGTGTAAAACATAATTCCATGATTCATTTTCTTTTATTTCCTTAGAGCTATTGTTCAGTTGGTTAATTTATCATGCTTAATGTACATGTACCACAACTGAGTCTTGCTTCTTTAGAAAATTTGGATATCAGTGAATGGGCAATTCCATTTTAAGAATATCAGTTGAAAAAAGCTCTTTTGTACAAATGGCAGGGTGATTTGAGTTCTGTGGTTCTCCAAGGTCCCTCATGCAAGCATGTTACATCCATGCTGGTTTCTTTCTCAAGATTTGTTTAAACTGGCTGCTTCAGCTGCCCTTGGCTTTGATTTTCTGACCTCTTTTGTTTGAGACCTTTTGTTTTTGCTTACTAAGCAGAAGTTAGGAGTTCCCCCCAAATGTTCAACTCTACTGCTGAAAATTGTACTGAAGCCACAAATATTTTATATTTTTGATGTTAGAGACCTGCCATTGTTATAACTCATAAAAACCTCTAATACAATAAAGAAAAATGAACATGAAAAATTCTAGTATGCCATCCATACATCTTGAGACTCAAAACCAGGTATTTTTAATGACTAATAGAAGGATTATTCATTAACTTGGCAGGGCTTTCACTTGGTATAAACTGAGAGGAAGTGCTTAATAAATGTTTGCTGATTGAGAAATAACAACTTGTAACCATAGTTACCACTTTGACTTGTGCTTCCAATGGTGAGAAAATGGAATACATAAAGTGGAGTTTCAATACGATTCAATGAGCATGTTTTGAAGTCTTACTTGGGCTGAGTCATGGAAATGTATAGTAAGGGAGGGCTTGGGGGCTAAAAGGGGGCAGGGGTTAGGGTTATACTTGTGATTTTACTGTTATAGGAAACTTCCAGTGAATAAACTCCCTCCACCAATGCAGTGGGACTTTAGTCTGTGAATTCAAACTGCTCTGTGGCTTTAGTTTAAGAGAATTCCTGGTCCATGGAGAGGTTCAACAGCTTCCCCAGGGTGAGAGAGTGGATTTTGAGTCATTCAATAAATAAACATTTATTAAGTGCCCACTGTGAGCTAGTGAGGGCAGCTAGGTGGCACAGTGGCCAGAGTGCTAAGCTGGAGTCAGTAAGACTCATCTTCCCAAGTTCAAAGCTGGCATCAGATTTTTACTAGCTCTGTGACCCTAGGCAAGTCACTCTACCCTATTTGCCTTAGTTTCCTCATTGATAAAATAAGATGGAAAAGGAAATAGTAAACCACTCCAGTATCTTTGAAAAGAAATCCCTAAATGGAGTGAAGAATAGTTGGACAGGACTGAAATGACTAAGCAACACTGTGACCCAGGAAGTGGACCAAGTACTAGAAGAGTCAGGAAGACTGGAGTAAAACTCTGATCTCAGACACTCAGTAGCTATATGATCCCTGGCAAAGCACTTAACATCATGTGCCTCAGTATTTTCATCCACAAAATGGGAATAGTAATAGTGAAATAATAGTTGTAAAGCACTATGCAAACCTTAAATCACCATATAAATCCTAGGTATGATTATTATTCACTCCAACTTCAGCCACTGGTATTTCCTAAACTCTTCGTCAAATTTGGGAGGTATACTTCATTTGCAACTAATGCATTGACAAGATGTATCTTCCAAATCCTCCAGCCTCCCTTTTCATAGCTTCTCGTCCCTTTCATGATGCCTTTCTCCTTTGAAATGACATAAGGTTCTTTTATTAGCTTTTTCTGTACAAGTTCTCAAAGTTTTATATGAAAAACAGAAACCAGTCACACTAGATTGAGATAAGATGAGGGAATTTCAGAGTTAAGGCTGATATTCAGGATGCATATGAGGGACTCTGGCAAAGACAATGCTCTGGGACTCCACTCTTCTGCTTACTCAAATATACTAATAGAAAATTAAATTATGTAAAGGAGGGTAGGGAGGCAAGTAGGTGGTGAAGTGGATGCAGTGCAGGGCCTGGAGTCAGGAGGACCTGAGTTCAAATCTAGCCTCAGACGCTTAGTAGCTTTGTGACCCTGGGCAAGTTACTTAATCCTGTTTGCCTTACTTCCTCTTCTGTGAAATAAACTGGAAAAGAAAATGGCAAACCACTATAGTGTCTTTGCAAAGACGACTCCAAATGGAGTCCTCAGACACAGCTGAAAGGATTCAGCAATAACAACCAAGAAGGTCAGGGTCTTGGGTGGAATGACAAGAATGCAGGCAAGAGGTTGCTGGATCTGTCTCAGCATCACACAATGTTCCTAAAGTCTTTGAAGGTTATTAAAGCTTTGCTAGAACTTAAAGTGCCTCTGACACTATCTGCAAATCTCTCCTTTTTATTTCAAAACATATTTATTATTTCTCTTGTGTGTAGAATACTTGATATTGAGTATAAAAGGGAAAAATGAAAAGAATCTGTTTTATACTAAATTCTACTACAGGAACACTAAACATTTATCTGTAAAATTCTTGATAGCAACTAAAAGGAATTTATTCTCCCCGCCCTAAATATCAGGGAGACTTGAATTCCTTTGAAGCAGGATGTTGAACATTGTTAAACTAAAAGAGCTAAAACCACCATTAATTCCAGGCTTGTTGACAGTCTCACAAGAGTGCTAACACTTCCTCTGAAGGAGACCCAACCCCAGCCCCAGATGAAAACTCCAGCAACTTGGGAAACAGGAATGAACTACAGTGGGGCATACACAAGTGTCTGGGAAGTAAACCATTAAAGCCATTCCAGCTGAGCCATAACCCTGGGATCTCGTGAGTCCTATATGTTATATTCCCATTCTCATTTGAAGCATGAGAATCCATGGGAAATTATTTCCTTATGTATTTGATTATTTCCCTTGTCAATCTGAAATGAGCCCTTATGGCAAAGTAACAATGTCTATTTTATTGGAATGGATTTCTACAGTGGAGAAGGAAAGGGGTGTCATACATAGATAGACAAGCTACTTCAGCCTCAGGAAGGCTTGGGTTCTAATCCTGCCTCTGACTCCTACTGGCTGTGTGCCGTGGGCAAGTTACTTAACCTTTCTATGTCCCAGGCAACTCTCAGACTAAAAATCCCAGGACGGTGGCACATCTCCTATTGGTAGAGGGAATTTCCTCACCAAGGAATTTACTCCATAAATCAAAGCACAGACCTAAAGGATTTATTTTGATACTTGTCCTAAATGAAAACTTATCTCTCTGATTTATGGTTCCTGGGTTTTGATAGTGAATTCCGCGGATGTGGCTTGAGCCACGTCTGCATAACTAAGATCAGCACCAAAGGACACTGGGAGTAAAAAAGGGAGTTATATAGGATCCACGAAGCCCAGATCCGGATGACCAACTTCAATATAACTATAAAAATTATCCTAATAGATATTCCTCATACAAAGAAAGAAACTCCATCTTTATATTTCAAATATCCTATATGGACCAGGTTAAGCTGATAAGTTACTCCTCACCAAAGTCCAAAATGCGTCTCAGTCGGGTAAATAGATCCATGCCTAGCTGCCTTCAGCCTGTCTTTAGGGGTAAATGGGAGGTCTGAAGCCTGCTGCTCACAGGATTCTCCTCCCTCTTCTTCCCACCCCCATCTGCCCTCTGAATCATTGGTTCTTTGTATTTGGACTTTCCCCAAGTATCCCCAAGGGAGCTCAGATTACAAAAAGGGCGATTTATCCATCTAGGTCCTAGTCAGATTGTTTCTTCTCTCTTGTTTTTCAGAAAACCAGGACTTGAACAACATGGCTGCGAAGCCCAAACTTTATTACTTCGATGGCAGAGGCAGAATGGAATCGGTGCGCTGGCTCCTGGCAGCTGCGGGTGTGGAGGTAGAGCTTTCACCTCTTAGATTTGTTCTTTTTCTTCAGACTGA
>JAQQSU010018571.1:0-10449 GCA_028627135.1 Pseudochirops cupreus
GGGGTGGTGGGCGGGGGAAAGACGGGCAGAAAATATGTAACTCAAAAAAATTTAATAAAGAATCTCATATCAAAAAAAAAAAAAAAGAAATTCCCTCAATACTTGGGGAGATAAATACAACTGCTAGTCTCTTCTGCTCAAAGGTGCCTGAATTGCCTATTGCTCCCGTCTCTACCACTAAGAAGATAGCTATTTATGACTCCCTTGGACTATTCAACCTCTTCCTCTCTTCTGCCTGACCCTAAAAATCTCCCTCATCTCCAAATCTTCATCTTCTTGTTTTTCATATGTCTGCTATTTTATATGATTTTTTTCAGCCAATATGATCATTCTTCCAGGTAACCATCTCTCTAGTGTTTGCAAGGAATTTTCGGACAGTCTAAAATCTTTGATTGTTAGATTGTGACTCGGTCTTTTCTCTTCAAAGTACCAGAATGTGTTATTATTTCAAGGAGGGTAATATGGGATAAGTTGATACATTCAATGCCACATAACAAGATCTTGTATTATACAATTATTCAGTACTCTAAAGAGTGTTATTAAAGTGGAATATACTTCAGAAGACTATTCACTCTTCTGCAAAAAATAAAAATTGGACTGATATGTGGCCAGTCACTGTGAGATTTCAATTTTTTATTCTACAATCAAGCTTAGAAAATTTGAACACTATTACTTATTATATAAGGATATCAAACTCTTAAAGCTCAGTATGCAATTAAAGAAATTAAATGTATGGTAGCCATTATATCACTGCTATTTTGTTCACATGAGGCACAGAAAGAGCTGCCTACACTCTGTACTATTTGATTACCACAACGCCAAACCAGTAAATGCCAAAAGTTTTGATTAACCATTCCGTGAATTGTAGATGTTCCTAAACAGAAGCATTGTCTTCTAAACCGCCTATCAAATCTCATTCAAATTCTGCTCAAAATTAAAGAAAATATGACCTTTTAAAAACTGAATTCATTTTTATTACATTATAGGTCTAATCCATAAATCATTTAGAACATAAGGTTCATGAGGACAGGGACCATTTCATCTTTTTTGTCTTTGTGTATCCAGGATCTATTACAGGGCCTTACACATAATAAGCCTCTAATAAATGTTTATTGAATTGAATCAAATTCAATTGAATCAACCTTGAGGTGTATCTTGGGACTCTTGCGTGCCAAATTTGGTTACAATTGATCACACACATTTAAAGTTTGGTGAAAAAAAAAAAGAGACAGATGAAAAGAAATCATTGAATCACGAACTGCCCAATCTAAGAGATTGTAAGATAGTCATAATAAAAAGTTATATCTTAAATCTGGCTTTTTAGTTTAAGCTTAGATTTTCTGGGTATGAACTTCCCCCCTAAGCTTTCTCCAGGTCTTTTCTACCTCAGGAACTCTTTTGCAGAACCTTTTTGGAGTTTAGCTAGGATTTCATTGTGAAATAATAATAAAACTCCCACCCGGCTTGTTGAGAGGCAGTGTGGTATAATGGAGAGAGAGTTAGAGAGTCAGGAAGACTTTAGTTCAAGTCCTATATCTGATATATACTAGTTATGTGACCCTGGGTAAATCATTTAATCTCTTACTGCCCCAAGACAACTTTCTAATAGTATAAACTGCAGAAAATGTTCCAATATCCATTAGTAGAGGGGATTTTTCAGCTGAGACTCCTCACACTAATCAAATTACAGATCCATTTTTTTTTTTTTGCTTTTTGGAGGGGAGAGGGCAGGGCAATTGGGGTTAAGTGACTTGCCCAAGGTCACATGGCTAGTAAGTGTG
The DNA here is from genome assembly GCA_028627135.1 of Pseudochirops cupreus. Classification (NCBI taxonomy): domain Eukaryota; kingdom Metazoa; phylum Chordata; class Mammalia; order Diprotodontia; family Pseudocheiridae; genus Pseudochirops; species Pseudochirops cupreus. The sequence goes on from JAQQSU010018571.1 coordinate 1,782, forward strand.
TCAAGTGTCTAAGGCTGGATTTGAACTCAGCTCCTCCTGACTCCAGAGCCAGTACTCTATTCACTGTGCCACCTAGTCACCCCAAGATCCATTATTTTTAAAATTGCAGGGAGGTAGAGGATGAACCTACACAAGGGAATGCCTTTTCATATAGCTTCAAAGAAGTACAAAAATGCATCACTCCAGTGTTGGGATCGTTCCATAATGGAACAATTTTCCAAAAGCCTCTTCAAATTCTGAATAGTCAGGGATCTACCATGTACCCTAGAATTGGAGCCTACTGTGAACTCCATGGCTGGTGGGATTGTCTCTATTAGAGTTTATAGTGACCACTCACTACTTAAGGGACAGCTGATTTCCACATGTTCTCACTCATCATCAGGATACATCAATTATTCTGTTTCAAGGGTCTCATGAAGTAACTTCCTTAACATTACAGTTTGAACCAAAACACTAATCGCTTCTATTAGTATATTCTTTTCCACATGACAACCTTCAAGTATTTGAAGACAATTAACATGTTTCCCAAAGCCTCTTTCCTCCAACCTAAACATCTCTGGTTCTTTCAAATATTCCTTGCTAACATGGTTTTGAAGCCCCTTATCATCCTGATATCCTTCCTTTGGATACGCTCTTTAAAATTTGGATGTGCTTATTAATGTCTTAAAGTGGTACTTTAAATATAGTTAGGAAGTAAGGCCAAGATCTTATCTTTCCAGAGGAGTTGATGAACAAAACCTTAAGGAGGCAGAATGTGTATACATAGGCACACAGGCACACACACACACACACACACACACACACACACACACGAAGAGAGGCAGAGGAGGGGTGGTGGAGAGAGAGGTAGAGAGATTTTTCACCCTGTTGTCAACATTACATGGCAGAATCAACTTGATATAGTGCACTGAGGGCTGGTCTTGGAGTCAGAAAGAATTGATTCAGGCCCCAACTCTAACATCTACTGGCTATGTGACCCTGGAAAAGTCACTAAACTTCTCAATGCCCCATGGAAAGTCTTTAAGACCCTAAGTTTCATAGAAAGTATACCTTTCCATTGGTAGAAGAAGTTCAGGGCTTTCTATACTGATGAAATAGATTCAATTAAGAATTAAAGATATCTCATAGACTTAATTATACTTCTTTAACTGAGTGGTATCTGCCTGAGTGGGAGAAAGGTGAATCCTCATCTGTGGAATGTTTTTTTTTTCATGTAGTCTCAGAGAGGTATAAAATTCCAACGTCTTAGAAAATTTAGGGATAATTCCATGAGAGGGCAATTTTTCAACAGTATTCTTATGATTCAAACTCTATCATGTACCAAAGAGCTGAGAACCCAGGGTTCAATGTGAACTAGATGACTGATGAAACTGCCCTTATCAGATCTTATAGTAACCACTTTCACTGGCTAGGGAAGAGGTGATTTCCATTTGCTCTTCTGTATTCTTTGGATGATTGTTGTTGTTGCTTCAAAATTTTAATCCTCTAAAGGAGATATTTCTTGAAACTTGTAATTTCAACTTGAACCTGAGCACTCATCAACTGGGAGCTCCTTGAAGGTAGGCAATGATTATTTTTTCCCCTTTCCTTTATGTCCTCAGTGCTTAGCATAATGTCTGACACATAATAGGCACTTAATAAATGCTTCTTGACTGATCAATATATTTTAGTTTACACAAAAGTCCTTCAAGTATTTGAAAGCAGTCATATTCCCCAAATTGTATCATCTTCTTCTTCAATCTAAAATTTGATGACTTCTTCAACTAGTGCTTGTTGGAATGGCTTTGAGTCCTTTCATCACCCTGTTTGCTTCCTTTGGACATGCTTTGTAAAGGGCAGAAGCAACTGTTAATAGCATAAAATAATATTTCAAATTTAGCTTTGAATTAATACTGAGATCTCACCTTTCCTGGATGAATTGGTAAAAACCTTAAAATCCAGAATGTATTGTTTATTTTCGCTTTTACATTTTTACTATTACTAATGTTATAAGAGAGAGGCAACAGTGTAACACATGAAGGCTTGGTCTTAGAGTCAGAAAGACTTGGGTTCAAGTTCTATCTCTGAAAGACACCAGCTTTGTGACCCTGAGAAAATCATTCATTTCTGCATGTCCCTGGGCAACTCTCTAACACTATAAATCAAAGAAGTATGGCTGAGCTGCCTCAGGTGGAGGACTTCCTTACACAGACAAAATTATATATTAATTCATGTCTTATCCCTGCCCCACTTCCAAAATAAAGTTTCAAGGTGAGAGTATATTTGAGGATATGAAAAATGAATGGTGATATTGTACTTTTCTCTCAGCCTCTTTGTTTCCTCAGACCACATTTGATTATCCTGTCTAGTTTTGAACCATATCTAGTCTGTTTTCATTGCATTTTCACAACCTTTAATGTTACAAATATGCCCTTTCAGGCTTAGGTATTTAATTTTATTGTGTAAATGATGCTTAGCTGAGCAGTTCTACATAATTGATTCATAAATTACCATTGACTGCCAATGCTCTTGAATTTCCTCACTAGATATTTGAAGCAGACTTGACAGTAATTAAATAATCATTTCATCATCAGTGCTGATTGGATTTATCAAAATCAGTAGATCTCTTACATAACACATTGAAAATCTTATCCTTATGGGATTTCATCGATTGAAGAATGAAGAATGCATAGCTAGATAGACAGGCAGGTCCACTTTTTTTTTAAAGGAGATAGAAAGTAAAAGTGATTCAAGTATTACCTAAAGCCAAAATTTCACATATTCAATGGGAAAAAAAAATCCTCCGTATCTCAAATTGTCTTACCAAAAGTTTACAGTAACCATGGTCAACAAACATAAATTGATGTTCTTACTTATTTTCAACAATTACTAAATATTCTTAATGCTACTGTAAACTAAGTTTCCTTTTATGTCACATATTGCCAGTAAGATCAATTAATTAATAAATATTTATTCAGCACCCACTATGTGCCATGCTCTGTGCTAATCTCTGGATAATAAGTTTCTAGGGAAATTTTAAAACTCTTTACATAAAGAAATGCCCTTCCCTTTCCCAAATAGAGTTGTAAGAATGGTTACCAGAGGTGAGGAACCTGAAGCCTTGAGGCCACATGTGGCTATCTAGGTACTCAAAGTTTGGATTAGGTGAAAGGGCTGCACTTGAGAACCTAGAGGGGCCACATGTGGCCTCAAGGCCACAGGTTCCCCATCCCTGGAAACAACAGAGCAAAATGCTAACATTAGTGGTAGAACTATATTCCCCAGAGGCATTCATGTTTGCTGATGACATCAATAGTAACATAATTTATAGGGATTAGCTAGAAGAAACACTGACTCAAGCTGATTATACTTACAGAACATGTGTGAGAGAGCTGTACAGAGGACAGAAAGAGAATCTTGCAGTGAAGACAAGTGTCCAAAAAAAAAACCACAAGTGTGCAAGTCTGGTTATAGACACATAAAGGTTGTGTGATGCCTGTGATGACTCTTAACCTCTCAGTGCCTCAGGCAACTGTGTAAGACCTCAAGTTGTAGACTTGCCTTGGTAGAGGCAGTCAGGCCCTAACCAGGAGCTCCTACACACATAAAATCATATGTTTTAAAATTCATATATACAACATGTACATTATATGCATAGGTAATAAACGAATGAATGAAGCATTATTATTTACTGTGTGCAAAGCACTGGGCTAAGTACTGTGGATGCATTTGGAAAAGAAAGAGTCCCTATTCTCAAAGAGTTTAGGTTCTAATGGAAGAGAACACACATAGGAAGCAAAGTTTTAGCTTCAAGTCAGATGGAAATGTCCCGTGGCCCTTAGGGTCCAGCAGGAAAGCAGATGATAATATCACTTCCTTAATGTCATTTCCACTGATGAAAGTATGTCAATTTCTGATGTTGAACCACTTGACAGTACCAAGGACTTTAGTGACTAGAACTTTCTTTTCTAAGTTTTCAATTGTTATAGCAGCAGGACCTCTAGGAATGATTGCCACACCATAGCTTCACGATGAGGAGCTTCCCAGGATGATGACTGAGGGCACTGGGCTAGAAAAATTCATCACTATTCCCAAGGCTCTTGGGAATAGAATTATGGGCTGTCTCAATCAGGGTCAAAGGATAGATGGTGGCCAAGGTGGTTGTTGGTGATAATCTGATTTGCCTGGAAAATGCCATCCCTTTTCTCTGTCTCAGGTTGCCTTACTGCTTCAGGTACATTGGCCTTCCTGATCTTTGGAGGGTAGTTTATGGGGATGGGTGGCACCTTATCCATGCCAGTTGCTTTCCTAAATGATAGCTGTGTGGTCTGGGTGGGGCTAGGAGGTTATGGCACTACTACTCTGACGGTTGTTTTGGAGATGGTGCTGATGGTAACAAGAAAGGTAGGGTGCCTGAGCACAATGATTTCTCCCCTTAATGATGGCTATGAAAGGAGGATTAAAAGTAAGTTTGGTACTTCTTGGCACTTCTATTTCCAGAGCTCTTGGGCTCAAGATCCTGGGCTGTCTCTATCAAGGCTAAAGCTATTATTATTATTATTATTATTCAGCTAGGCTGGCTTGCCTAGCTTGTTAGTCCTTGTTGCAAATGCTTTTTGCCTATGAGTAACATAACAGTTAACACAGTAGTATTTAACACAATCTGATATCAGTTATATCTACCTATATGCTTTTCAAAAGAAAAAGTTACCTAATAATGCCACTAATATAACTTAAAGGGAAGATGGGACATCCCTGTTTGCCTGGTAATTTTACTTTGTTTTACTTTAATTTGATTTAATTTTACAAGTTGACAAGGTGACTTCCATCTAGCTCCTTTTAGAGAGATACAAGGAAAAAGACCTCTTAAAGGAAAAAAAAAAGTTTTACTTTAACATCCAATATCCAGTTAATCTGAAAATTGTAGAATCATTTAAATGTTCTACTGGTACATTTAAAAGAGAGATTGAATAAAATGGAACCGATTCAGAGGAGAAAAGTCAAGATGATGAGAGGACTTGTGATTTTGACATCAAAGATGGTCTGAAGGGACATTATTAGTCTGGAAAAAAAAATCTTGGTAGTGGAGCTGACAGTAAGTCTTCAAATATCTGAGAAGTCCTCAAAGGCTTACAATAACATTTGCTAAGTATCAGCAATGAGAGGCAGCCTCATCTAGTAGCTGTAAGGGTTTGCTTTGGAATTGGAAAGATCTGAGTTCTAGTACCACTTCTGACATAGACTGCTTGGACAAGTCACATGAATTTTCAGTGTCCCAGTCAACTCTAAGTTCTTGAATTGCATCAGGAAAGGGGTTTTCCTCATATGGAGTTACTCATACCACAAAAATCCCAGGTCCAGACAAAACAACCAATGAGTCAAGCACCAACTGTGCTAGGTACAGAGGATACAAAGGGAGAAATGCTCAAAAAGCTTCCATTCTCCTTATGGAGGCTTTTCACTACCTAAGTAATGATTAGCCTTCTATCAGTGTATTTCTGACACATAGGCCTCACTAGCTTTATATTCTAAGGTTGTACCCACTCTTAAAATAGACGCTGGATGTAATTGTGTGAAAGGGCACCCAGGTTTATGTGGAGATTATTTCATAAATATGATTTTTCTGTACTATCTTAGTAAATATCCCTGCGAAGAGCTAATTGCATTGACTAGCTGATTGTTAATAGGAGAAATACTATTCAGTCCTCCTGAACCGCAGTTTTAGGACTACGTAGATGTCCTCCATAGAAGCCGGGATAGCTGTTGCCTTCTGAGGGACCCAATCTATGAATGTGAATATAATTTCAGGGAATAGCTGAGAAGAGGTACTATGTATAATATAGTTGCAAAAAAAAAGAAACACAACAGATTAAACTATTCAGGGGATTCTGGGGGAGTGGAAAAAGGCCACTCATTGGAAGAAGGTGGAATCAGCTGAGCTACAAAGAACTTGAAAGGTTGCAAGAGGTATAGGTGAAGAAGGGACCACATCATATCTGGAATATCCTTGTGTAAAGGTCACAAGGACTGTAGATAGAATTATAATAATTATTAAAATTAAAAATTAATAATATTGATTAAATAATTAATAATAATTAAATTTATCAAGTAATGGAATAATACGTGTGTGTGTGTGTGTGTGTCTGTGTGTGTGTGTGTGTGTGTCTGTGTGTATGTGTGTGTTTAAAATTATGTTCTGTGGAGGCAACGTGGTACGTGAAAGCAAAGCCTGACTGGAGCCAGAAGATCAGGGTTCAAATATTTGCTCTGTTGCTTATACTATCAAAACAAAACATACTGCATTCATGATATCATTTGATCCTCTTACCAACTGATGAAGTAGTTATTAATAGTTTTACATTTTACAGAAACTGAATCTCAAAGAGGTTAAGTGATCTGTCCAGGGTGGCAACGTTAGTAAATTACATAATTGAGATGTGAACCCAGGTATTTTTTACTCGAAGTTCAGTGTTTTAATTACTGCATTTTAAAGAGAGCAGCTAGGTGGCACAGTGGATAGAGTGCCAGGTCTGGAGTCAGGAAGACCTGAATTCAAATCTGCCCTGAGACACCTACTAGCCGTGTGACCTGGACAAATCATTTAACCCTTTTTGCCTCAGTTTTCTCATCTGTAAAATGAGCTGGAGGAGGAAATGGCAAATAACTCCAGTATCTTTGCCAAGAAAAGCCCCAATGAGGTCGTGAAGAGTCAGATACGACCAAAATGACCCAACAACAATAACAAAATGAGAGCCACTCCGCCATAAAAAGAAAGCTGCGTCCTCCTCCACAGAGACCCTACATGTTTACCCAGACCATATTGTTAGGTAATAATTATAGACTGTTATTGCTGAAAGTAATCTTAGTGATCTTCTGGTCACTGCCCTGCCCTGCCTGGCTGTCATTTCCTAGGAGAAAAAGCCCAGAAAGAGGTACATGAAGTAATTGGTTCAAGTGAAAGGAAAAAATTCTCCAGGCAGACTCACGTCCTGAAATACAGACATTTCATAAGATCAAGAACTGAGAGGAGAGAGCAACCCTACATATCACCTCATCCAATCATTTCTCTTTAGATATGAGAAAATGGATGCCCAAGTGAGTTGTGTAAAGTCACAAGGGAAGAAAATGGCAGAACTAGGAGTGAAACCTTGTCTTTTTAGAAATATAATACCTATTCTAACAGTACACACCGAGGTGTGGAAGTTCCTTGGTCCTCAGTTACTTTATTAGCAAAATGGGGATTTGTACTACATGGTTTCTGATTTACTTTGGTCCTACAATCCCAAGTTACAGGGAAGTATATTTAGGGTCAATGTAATGATGAAACTCTAATAATTAAATTTATCAAGTAATGGAATAAGTGCCTTAGGAAGTAGCCAGTTATCCATGACTGACGGTCTTCAAGAAGATACTTGGAAGGACATTTACAAGGTTATGTGGTAAAGGGAATCATATTTCAGTTAGTGGCTGGAGAATACGACCTTGAAAATCCATTTTAATTCTAAAATTCTATGACTTTGTGGAAATAGTTTAACAAAACAAAGGTAACTGGAGTCAAGTTTATACATATTTATTAAATGTCTATGATATACACAGCACTAATCTAGATGCCATGGAAGAACTGGAAAAAAAAATAAAGGAAAGATATATATCCTGCCCTAAAGGAGCCTACTACATCCTACTGGGGAAATATGAAAAATGACTTTGTGTCTTTTATGTGATTTTTATATTGTTTGGAAATATCCTAATAAACACACAGACACACACAAACAACAACACTAATGTATTTTAAAGAAAATGGAAATATTTTAAAATAATATTTAGAGGGGCAGCTAGGTGGGCTCAATGAATAGAGCACCGGCCCTGGAGTCAGAAGGACCTGAGTTCAAACTGACCTCAGACACTTAACACTTACTAGCTGTGTGACCTTGGGCAAGTCACTTAACCCCAATTACCCTGCCTTCCCACCTCCAAAAAGACAAAAAAAAAATACTATTTAGAGCAACTTTCTTGACATTTTACCAAATCAATTTCATGTAAAAATAAAGGCTTCCTGATTAATGTAGTATTTCTGAATCATAGGAATTGTGTGCATGCCTAGCTATTCATATGTATATATGCATGTGAATGAATGAATATGTGTGTAGTTCTGGAACTTGAAATTTTTCTATGGTGTACAGGTCTAGAATTTTCTTCCCTTTCTAGGCAATCAGGGTTAAGTGACTTGCCCAGGATCACACAGCTAGTAAGTGTCTGAGGCTGGATTTGAATACAGCTCCTCTTGACTACAGAGGCCCTGCTCTCCACTGCACCACTTAGCTGCCAATCTGAAAAGTTTTCAATTGAATAAATTTTTGGAAGAAAATTTTATTTTAGGTTTTTACTTTCTCCTCTGTTATCAAAAGACCTTGGATTCCAGGAGAAAGAAGAAAACATATGGAGAAGAGCTGATTTTACTACATCAATTTTGATTGTCTGAAAAGCTCATTTTAACAACTGGAAAATTCGCCATTCCTTTTTATTCTGAGAAAATTAAAGTGATTGACTTCTATCTGGATTATTCTTACTTGTCCTATATTAATTCTTTATATAGATACAGCTCTTCGCAGGTGAATAAATCATTCATTGTACAATTAAGGGTTCTTTACAACACGAGAAAAAATTTCAAAGATTTATGTTTTTAAAGACA
>JAQQSU010018572.1:0-10449 GCA_028627135.1 Pseudochirops cupreus
GCAAGTTCTCATTTTTTAAATTTTGTAAATAGTTATTTTTCACAAAAAATATTATTTATATTAACATGTAATGGGGGTTATTATTTTATGAATATGTATTTCATAAAATGCCATCAGTTTTGACTTGTTATATGATAAATATTAATATCCATACCTACTAAATAAAAGCTATGGCAGCCTCAGTGATTTCTAAGAGTGTAAAGGGATCCTGAGACCTAAAGGTTTGAGATTTGCTATTATCGGTCTATCAATAAGCATTTTATTAGGCACCTTCTATGAGCCAGGCACTGTTCTAATCCAAAAAGAAAGTAAGAGAATAACAGCTGAGACACAGAAATTCACAGGAAACAAAGATCCAAGACATGAGCCAGTAGTAAAGTCCATGGTGAGGTTTAGAGGTATCGATCTATAGGTATCACTTTCATCAGCTGGTTCAATGTGATTCCTTAAGGTCCATCTCAGAACTTTCAATTTCCTTCATTCCTTGGAGTGAATTCAAAGTTTTACACTCACCATGTCTAATCTACATTTTGATATCACTGGAAAAATGATGAAGGAGCTATTCCATTTACTTTCAGTAGAGCCATATAGCTTGGTGTCATCCATATACATCAATGGACTAATGTTAAATCTTTACTTTGGGGAATACCCTTAGTCCAATCTCATCGAATCTCTTAATTTTACCAAATTAGTACAGAGAAGTTAAGGTGGATGGTACTTCTGTGCCCTAAATCACTCAGCTAGTTGATAACAGACTCAGAATTAGAAATTAGGGCTTCTTATTCTTACTTAGTCCAGTGCTCCATCAGTTACAATATGGTAGCTTTCTCATATCTTATTCATCCTTGTATGGACTTCTCAACCAAATTCATCTGCTGCTTTTGACTGAAGGGATTGTATTAGCCATCAGATCATTCCCTGTCCCTACGTTTGATCCCACCAGCTATTCTTTGCTTTGGTGCCCATCAGCACATGCATAAGATTGATATGTTTATAAAAAATAAATTCTGGCTGTACCACAAGTATTACCTCTAATAAGGCAAGAAAAAAATTGGTTATTTGACCTTTGATTTTGACAGCAGAGAGGGAAATAAAATACCTTCGTTTTTTTTTTTTCCTTTCTTATCAATAACGTCTAATTTGTGAAGAAAGTTTTTTAAAGATATATTTATTGGTTGATTCTAGTTTTTAAAAGACACTTCATTATAAAACAATTTAGGATGCACATGATTAATTAAATTAAAGGCAAGCTTGCTGCTATGTAGAATGTTGAATAAATAAAATTTGGTATCAAAGTCCCAAACACTTTCATTCTACATAGTTCTTTCTCCTCTGAATCTCTTCCCAACCATCTCTGCTCCATCTTTGTCTCCACCCAACTACTGCCATCTGTTATGTCTATCATCTTCCTAATGGCTGCTACAGTGAGGGACTGATTCCTTCTAATCTATTAATAGAATTACATTGCTTTAGGTTACCCAAGCCTCACATATACCCTGTACTCCAACCCTTTCAGTTCTATAAACTCCTAATGAGAAAACAAGTCATTCACCAACCCACCCTCTTCTTTCCTTTTCCTTGCCTTGCAACACTTTCTTCTTATCTCACAAACCTCTTGAAATCACTACCCCCACCATTCTTTCCTTTCTTCCTGTACAAAGAGGGAGTGCACAGACCAGCCTATATTCATATATGCTTGGTCCTCTCCCCTCACATCTTTACTAGAAGATTAAATATGTTCTATTCCCTAGCTAGACAGCAGCTAAATTTTGCTGGTTTTATCTCTTCAACCTCCCTTGCACATGTACCACCTTTCATCCATTCACACAACCAGCTCCCTAGTTCGAGATCTTACCTATCTTTGGGACTATTATAATTGCTTCTTTTTTGGTTTTTGTGACTGTAAAGCCAAGCACAAGCAGTTTTCTAGAGGACTGCTACTGTGAACAGCTTCAAAGTTCTAATTACATAGTACAGTGAACTCTCTGTTTATTCAGCAGTAAATTAAAGCAAAACATAACGTGACAAGTTATCACTAAAGTGGCCACATAGTTTTCACCAAAGTAGTCATATAGTTTTAAGCAAAAGATTTCATCCAGTATATCCTTAACTCTATCATCCTGAAGGAGCAAGCCTCCTTAAGGGACACAAAGTTCTCTACCCCTAGATCAATTGTCTTAATCTCTTGGTCAAAAAGTCTTCTTTCTTCTTAATTGGAGATTAATTTCCAATCATCCTTAATTCAATCATCCTTAAGAGGTAGAAGGTACAGAGTACAAAGTTCCCCCACCCCTAGGCCACAGTAAATCATAATCTTCTCAGTCAGCATTAAGTACCCAAGGAGAAATATTTTCATCTTGACTCAAGCCTGGCTCTCAGATTCCATGGTTCCTCTTCCATGTGCCCAGCTCCTGCCTGAATCTACCAAACTGTCACTTGGATTCAAAGGTAGACAGCTCTCAGCTTCTTGTCCATTTCCTCATCCAATGCCTCATCTAGTTCCATATTAAAGCTCACAGTGTCTAGTCCACCTCAAGTCCTTCACAGTTCCTGTTTCTGGGAAGATAAAGCTTAACAGAGACACAATAACATTCATTCACATTGCTGGCACCATCATCAATTCACTATCTGCTTATGAACTCAACACAGACCTACATACAAGGTCTGAGAACTCAGCACAGACTGCCAGTATAGTCCCAGGGCCTCTGAAACCCTCCTCCAGGACTTCTATAAACAGACAACAAGAAAATCCTCTTTCAAGACTTTCAGTAAGGTCCCAGGGCTTCTGTACTAAGTATCACAAAAAAAAAATCATGGCAGACAGAACAGACAAACCATGTGCCTGGCCACCACAAAGTTCACCTTCTCAATTCTGCCACCACAAGTGCATTCTTCTTAGTTCTGCTCTCTCTCAGCTTGCTCTTCTTCTTATATATGATCATTAGCTACTCTCTGTCCCACCCCTTCCTGTTGCATCAGCAACAGGGGTTCACAAGTTCTGTTTCTTAACAAAGACTTGATATAATCATGGGCAAGGCTTAAAAGAAACTTGAACTGAAACAAGGTGCTAAATAATTAAATAGTTGAAACAAGGCATAAAGTACTTCTTTGCTTGCCCTTACACTGCTTCAAACTTATCACCATTTTAACACATTCTTTACATGGCACCAAAGAGATTTTCTTATAGCAGAGGTCTAAATCCCTATTGAGTAAACTCATGTGGCTCTCAGTTTCCTCTAGGCTTTGAGTAAAAGCCCTCTATTTGGCATTTGTTCCCCTCTTACTGTTCCCTTCCTACTTTTCCACTCAGATTACATATTACACCACCTCAGAAACTCTATGATCCAGCCATACTGGCTGGCTTGCTCTTCTGTGCACAAGATGCTCCACCTTTGTGCCTTTGCACGTACTGTCCCTCATGACCAGCAGAGTCTCCTTCCTCATATTTACCTCTTAAAATACTGGTTTCCTTCAAGACTCAAGTGCCACCTTGTACATAAAGTTTTGCTTGATCTCCTAGCTGCTAGTTTCCTCTTTCACCAAACTACTTACAATTTATATAGTTTGTCTATGCTTAAATATGTACATCTTGTCTCCCCCATTGCAATGTAAGCTTGTTCAAGTACTATTTCACTTTTGTCTCTTAGCATGGCACCTTTCACTGGGCAGGTATTTAACAATTGACTTTTCATAATTAAAAAAAATGAAGTTGCCATAGCTAAAAGACCTCAGATTATATCACAATTTAGCAACTATCAAAGCTACTATTGGTTAAAAGAAACAAAGGAAAAGTATTTCACTGAAACAGGATAAGCAAGAAATAGAAATAATAGAGTAGTCAAGTGATTGATAAACACAGAAAAATAAATGAAGGATTACTTTTTGAAAAGAATAGCTGGGAAAACTAGAAAGCATTTAGGCAGAAATCATGTGTAGATAAGCACATTATAATTCTACATAATAGTAAGCTTAAAATGTATTGATAACTTAAATAGAAAAGGTAACAGCATAAAAAAAAGTATTAGAAGTGAATAGAAGGTACTTCCCACTTACTTCCAAATAAATAAGTAGTCAACGGAACAAGCAAAAATTTTCAAAGAAGGAGCAAATTATTAGCAGTAAGAGAAATGCCAATGCAATAGCAAAATTAAAACATTTCTTGAGTTTCTCCATATGTTATGCAAATTGACAAAGATGAAAAAAGATAGTAATAGAAGAGCTGTGGAAAGACTAGGAAAATATTTACATGTCAGCTAGCACTTCAGCTGAACCTTGAAGGACATTAGAGAGTCCAAGTCATAGAGATGAGAAAAGATTACAGCCCAGGGAAGGAGGAGAACCAGTGCAAAGATTATGATTCAAAACATGGAATATCATGTATAAGGGACACTGAGAAACCCAGAATGACTAAACTGTAAACTGCAGGGAGCTGAGAAATGTATAATAAGGTTGGTAAGAGAGGTTAAGCTTGGGCCCAGTTCTCAAAGGCTACACATGCCAAACAGAGGTAGTCATATTTGATCCTAGAAGATTACAGATAGATTATAGATAGATGATAAATAGATACATAGATAGATAGATAGATAGACAGACAGATGCATAGATTGATAGGCACACAGATAAATAGATACATACATGCATAAAGACTCAAAGATTTAGAAATTCAAGAAAAACAATCACCAGTTTTTCAAATATCCTGATGACATTTTGTTTTTACTTTAGGAGTTATATCAATGTAAAATTCAGGAGTAACCTCTAGAAATTGTCATAACAGAAACCTTTTAGTAAGATAGAATAGTACTTATAGACCTAACTTCAAATTTTCCTATTGGTTGAAGCAGGAAACCTATTAGAATAAAGTATTATATAACGTTTTATAAAAGTAAATAATCCATTTCACAGGTGCTTTGGAAGAAAAGATAGGAAAAATTGGGAAAACTATTTGACTTACATAAAGCCATGCATGAGCAGCTTCCTAAAAGAATGCTACTGTGAATAGCTTTTAAGGTTCTGATTACACAGTATAGTGAACACTCCATTTATTCTATAACAAATCAAGGAAAACTTTCACAGCAAATCTCAATATAATATTCACAACATTGTATCTTATCATAGAAAATCACAATATAGAGTTCACAACAACTTAACATTAGAATGGCCACATAGTTTTCACTACAGTGGCCACAATATTTAGAACAAAGAACAAAATAATAATCATTTGGGGGGAAACCTAAGGGGGGAAACCCTCCTTACTTAATCATTTAGTCATTTCACAATAAAATAATCAATCTTCCACTCATGGAGCAATCATAGATTAACTTAATCAGTCACTTATCTTGCAATCAGTCACTAAGTATCATTAATTACTAAATACAATCATTAAAAAATTACACAAACCCTCCACCCCTTGGTCTCTAATAAACTTCAGTTTCATCACATGTTCTATATCCAAGGAGAGGCCTTTTCTTCATCATGACTCAGGGTGATCTCTCAGATTCCCTGGATCCCCTTCCATGGTCCCAGGTCCTACCTGAATCCACCAAACAGTCACCTGGATTCAGAGGCAGACAGCTCTCAGGTTCTCCTCCAGTCCTTCCAGGCAGTTCTTGTTACATACTGAAGTTCACAGGTCCAGCACCATCTCAAACCCTTCACTACTTCTGTTGCCGGAAACTTAAGGATCCACCAAGCCACAAATAAACAAAGGCTTATGCTGGTCATGCTTCTTTGGTCCTCCAGCAGTTTGGCTGGCCCTAGGACCCAGAAGGAATCTCAGCCTTCCAGGCAGCAGCAACTTCAGCCTTCACCAGATTTTGGTCTCAAGAAAAACTCCAACTCAGTTCTCAGTCAGCTTTCACATACTGGGAGAGAAACACTCTCTCTCTCTCTCTCTCTCTCTCTCTCTCTCTCTCTCTCTCTCTCTCTGTTTCTCTCCCTCTGTCTCTCTCTCTTTCTATCTCTCTCTGTCTCTCTCTGTCTCTCTCTGTCTCTGTCTCTCTGTCTCTCTGTCTCTGTCTCTGTCTCTGTCTCTGTCTCTCTCTCTCCCTCTCTCTCTCTGTTTCTCTCTCTCTGTCTTTCTCCCTCACCTGGCTTCAGTATCCATGATTTCTTCCTCTACCAGAAGCCACCAGGAGGAAAATTCTTGATTCTGTCTCTCTATCCCTGGAACTCTTCTAACGCACGCACGTGCGCACGCGCACGCACACACACACACACACACACACACACACACACATTGACTTCCTGTCTCAGCCAACCCCCTCCTGCCACATCAGCAACAGGAGACAGAGTTCACACCCTCTGTCTCTTTCACACAGAAGACAGAGTTCACACAATTTACCTATTTCATAGATGTACTTAGCCCTTAGTTACTAAGGACAAAGTACCTGCTAAATTAATTACCATACAACTTATTAAATAAATGGTGGACTTTTAAAATTTATCATATATTGACATACTATTTTTTTACCATAAGGCTAAACACTGTGGAGGAAACAATGGATAATAAATCATGAGGAAAATGGAACAAATCCAGGGGCCTAAGAATCTCTTACTTTCCTTCAGATTGTTTATGAGTTAGGTAAAGCCCTCTACTAGCTCCTGGGAATAGGTAAAGCCCTCTACTAGCTCCTTGGAATATAAAGACAAAATATAAAATAAGTCCTACACTTGAAGAGCTTATAGACAAAGCAGGTATAATAGATACTTAAATCAATAAATACAAAATATACACACAATAATATAACATAATTTTATAAAGTAGGGAGAGATGATGACTGGGAGGATCAGGAAATGTCTCATGTAGGAGGCAGCATGTGATCTGGAACTTGAGGGAAGTTAATAATTCTAAGAGATAAACGTAAGGAGAAAGTGTATTCCAGACTTGAAGGACAGTCTGTGCAAATACAAAGAGGTCAGAGATACAACGCCATGTATTGGGAGCAACTTTTAGACCAATTTGACAGAAAGCTCAAGATGAGGAGTAATATGAATCTGCAAGGGAAGATGGGTGCCATATGGAGGGATTTAAATGCAAGACTGAAGATTATGAATGTATGGATGTATGGATGGATATATACACATACATAACAAGCACATATACCCATATATACACATACATATATGTGTTCTTTTATGTATGTGCACATATACACAGTCATACACACATGTGTGTATGTATATATGTGTGTATATGTATATGTACTTTTTTTTTCTCCTACCAGCAGTGGATTGTTACTGAAGATGTTTTAGGAGGCCAATGGCATGATCAGATTTGTGTCTTAGGAATATCAATTTGGGAACTATGTGGAGGATGAATTTGAGTAAGGAGAGACTAGCAACAGGGAGTCTAATTAGGAGGCTGAAGTAGTCTGGGTGAGATGGAGCTAGAGTGCTGTCATATGAGTAGGTAGAAGAGCATGGATACAAGGTATGTGGCAAAGGTAGAGTCAACAAGTTTTGACAATTAGTTTTATATAAAGTTGAGGGAGAGAGAAGAATTGAGGATAGCTTCAAAGTGTCAAACCTTGGTAAACTGAAAGGATAGTGATGACTTCAATAGAAACAGGGAAATTTGGAGGAGAAAAAGGGCTTGTTTTGGGGGGAAATATCATGAGTTGGTTTTGGTAGCGGTTGAGTTTGAGATCCACATGGATGATCCAGGTGAAGCTGTCCAATAGGCAGTTGGAGATACCTGGAGACTAGAGTTCAGAATAGAGAAGAGGTTTGAAATACAGATTTGGGGGTCATTTTCATAAGACACACGAAGGTGATGCAGGAAAGAGGCCTGGAGACATCCTTGCATGAATGCTCACACTTATGAGCAGCTGCAATCTGACAATCCTATAATTTTAATTAAAGAAAGATTTATTTGAAAGGAAGAGATCAAGATGGGTATTAAAAACCAGGAGATATAAGTGTCAGGAAGAAACAGGAAGCAAGTAGAAGTAAAGGGAATGATGAAGAGGGGTTTTGAGATTTAAAGTAGGAGAGATAAAGTGAGGTGTTTGAAACTTGAAAATTAAAAGGAAATCAAAACAGATGTTTCTATTTCATGTAGTCACTTTTTTCTGACTTTAAACAAAATTAATCATTGGAAATATTGATTTATCATAGGTATTTTTGTCTCTTCCGATGTAATCATTGATTTTTTTCTATCCTTAACTTCAATGTCAAGGGCATTGCATAATTTTATTTATGCATTAGAAGTCCCAAAATACATGGGGAAAAAATAAAAACTTGTCTACTACTTACTGTTTAAAGATGCAGGAAATGATAAACTCCCCTACTTGTATGTGTCTCTCCATACTAAAAAAAAAAGTTATTTCATTAACTTTAACATAATTTTGGGAGGCTTTGGGAAAAAGGTAACACATAATGTTCCCATTCTTTTTCTTCTTACCAAAATAAAAATGTAAGTAATACAACCTAATGATTTTTCCAGGGCCAGAAATTTTATATCCAATAGTCACAAATGGGGATACATATCTAGATAATGATAGCTAAATTACCTTCAAGACAGTGTTTGGGTTCACTAGGATAAATTGTTGCTCTATAAGGTATGGTTTATGCTGTCTGTACTTCTCATTTTCACCTGTTGCCTCTGTTCTGGGCAAATCCTGCCATTGAGAACTAAACCAAGACTACATTACACCAAAAAAATAGAATAAAGTTCTTTCCCCCCTGCATCTCTCCCCACCCCCATGTACACTCCAATAGTCACTTTTTGTGTCTATAGAAAGAACAATAAAGTGCCCCCTGAGACCATTGAGATGAACTGGCTCAGTGAGATTTGACAAAGGTCTTCTCACCTTCCTAGGAGTGTGAATCACTACAGAAGGAGTGACTCATATTATTTTGTAAAACCATCCTTTGTTATATTTTTGGAAATCCTTTTTTTCAAAAAGAAAGAAAGAAAAATAGAAAAGGGGGGAAATTATAGTGAATGGAAATAGAATTGTCCCACTCTGTCTACTCCATTAGGGGACATTCTTCTTCCATATGGGGCCTGCCCTCTTTGTTATATGCCCCAAATTCCAAATAATGCTAATTAGTTTCAAGTGCCAACACAGAGGCAGAACAAAACTCTCTATGCTAGAGGTTTCATCAGATAATTTACATTTATATAAAACGAGGGCTGGAATACATATAAAAGTCAAACAAAAAAATTGCTGTGCAAGACTTTGGTGGCCCATCCTATTCTTTCTCATAACCAAGGGATTCTAAAAGGTCATATGGATACAAATGTTATATCCTGATTTCAGTCATTTTCTATGGAACACAGTCTAAATGGATTGGGGGGTAGAAAGAAGGAGGTGTGTAAAGAAGCATCTTAAAGCATCCTGGCTTTATAGTCTGCCCCCTACCAATTGTGGGCTATTGCTATATTTTGATTAGCTGCTATTTCATGTATATAACATGTATCTGTGTTTTCTGGTCCTGAATTACATCTGCATTAACCCTCCCACCCCCAAAAAATAAAATATACTGTGGCTTGAATAATTTCATGTTGATATGTTTTCCTGTGCATTGTGGAGGAAGCTGCCTCTTCTGTAATCTATCTGAAGAGCAAGTACTAATCCATAATGTACTGCACCTGTTATTAGATTCCAGGAAACAGCAGAGATTGATATACAAGTAGAAGGAAAGCTCATTAACTAGCCTAGGTGTATGAAAGTTTAGGAGACAGAACCCTGAGAAGTATATCACTGCAGTTCCATTATACTCTACTGTCAATTTCAAGTACACCTCTTTTTCAAGCCCACATTTTTTATTCAGGTGAGTTTGCAATTGACCAATAGAATAAGCAAATACTTGTAGAGGCTGGGTGCTATTCAGTACTTGAGAAGAAATAGTGGATTCCATAGCTCCAGCAGTGCCATATTAAAGAATCCTAAAACCTAACCATTTTAAAGTCAGTCAAGGCATTACAAAAATCTATTCCCACAATCTGTGTGCAGCATAGAATTAATAGGAGTTAGGAAAAAAAATTAAAATCCAGCAGGATACATTAATTTCAAGATATTTCAGTTAACTGTATATTATACACTCAGCTAACGAGGCTGTAACCTGCTTTTCGACTTGTTTGTTGCTACATATTTGATAAGGCAGTGCTTGGACTTGAATGATGTAGGGCTACCTGCTGTATGCTGTTTCACCTCATACAGGATTAAATTATATTTCTTTCTGTCTGAACAAAGATTATATTGAAAATACGGGAAAGATGTGGCACCAGGGAAATACGTGTTAGTATTTGATAAGTGAGGAGTAGGAATATCAATAGGTGATAAGGTCATGGAAGAAAACTATTAAAAATAAGAGGGGGGCAGAGCCAAGATGGCGGCGTAGCAGCAGCAACATATGGCAGCTCTCACATAGCCACCCCAAAATACCCATAAAATAGGACTCTAAACCAATCCTAGAACTCCAAAACGCACACAAAGATACTTC
>JAQQSU010018573.1:0-10449 GCA_028627135.1 Pseudochirops cupreus
GGTTAATCATCTCATAGAAGAGGCAAAGGATAATTGTTACAATGGAGGGGGAGAACAGGAAGCAAAAGGGAAAGAGTCAACCTTACTCTCATTGAACTTGGCTTAGGGAAGGAATGACATAAACTCTAAACTGGGTATCTTGCCATACAGGAGAGTAGGGGGGATGGGGATGAAAGGGGGGATGATGGAGGGGAGGGCAGGATGGGGGGGAGGGTTGATGGAAGTACACACTTCTGTAAAGGGACAGGGACAGGGTAGAGAATAGAACAAGGTAGGGGGGCCGGGATAGGAAGGAGGGACATATAGCCAGTCTCTCACAATATGCCCATTGTGGAGAGGTTCTGCATAATTACACATGTATAGCCTGTATTTAATTGCTTGTCCTTCCAATGAGGGTGGGTGACAAGGGAGGAAGAGAAAGAATCTAGAATTTAAAGTTCTATAATTAAATGTGAAAAAAAAATATATAATTATTATTATTAACTGCATCCAACTAGGACTTAAGATACACAGGCACTGTGGTAGTGAGATCCATCTTGCTACTGGAAAGTCAGAGGGGTGATGGGGGAGGACATAGGAGAGAAGAGATTGGGGGAGGGATATACAATGGGATGGCTGTTTTGGGGTGGTGGGTAGGGGAAAGATGGGCAGAAAATCTGTAACTCAAAATCTCGTGGAAATGAATGATGTAAACTAAAATAAATAAAAGTTTTAAAAAAAAGAATATGAAGACATTTTAATTTTGAACACAAAAAATATGAATAGATTTATCCCACATGAACAAAAGCCCTTTAGGGGGTCCTCAGTAATTTTTAAGAGTGTCAAGAGGTCCTGAAACCAAAAGGATTTGAGAACCACTGGGCTAGATGAACTTGAGCATTTCAAAATCAACAGTTCAGTTACATTCTCCTTTTTAAATATTCAAATGGCATATCTGTTCCAATTTCATGCTGTATCTAAGACGATGAATACTGTGGAAACTAACTTCACTTTTGCATCTAATAATAACATTTATTTTGTTCTACAAGATTCAGCAGATGAGACTGAGAGAATTCTACTGTGAAGAAAATCCATTTCTGAAAAGATTGCCAATTTTTATGAAGCAAAGGGAGGAAGTTTTGCCTCTGAAGGTGAATAGTTGTATGGTTTAAATTAATACTTATGTAAATTTAATTAACTGCATTAAGAAGGAAAAAAATCTTGCCAAATGTTAAAATATAAATCCAATCTACGTTAATCTGATGTAGTATTTGTTTATCCCCAGGTAGAGGAAATACAAGCAGTAATAGTCACTGATTAAAAGGGGTTCTGGGTCTGGAAGTAGAAGGGCCCTTATATATGCCTCTTAAGAGGAGGGCCCTTGCCAAAGAGATTTTTTCTTCTGCTTTCCAGTTGCATATACATTGAACTAATCTTCCCTTTTCATTAAGTGAGCTCTGTGTTTAAAATTACATTGCTGAGTGTGGAATTGTCTTCATTTATTTGTGATTACAGGTAGCAGAAAGAATACTAGGCCCAGTCAACCAACATTTATTAGAGATCTTCTATGGCCCAGGTGGACAGCCAGGTGGTTCAATGGATAGAGCACTGGGCCTGGAGTCAGGAGGACTTTATTTCAAATCTAACCTCAGGCACATTAGATGTATGACCCTGGGCAAGTCATTTAGCACTGTTTGCCTCAGTTTCCTTATCTGTAAAATGAGAGGGGGTAGTGGACTGGATTATTTATGAGGTTCTTTACAATTCTAAATCTAAAATCTTGTGCTTTTATCGTTCTTCCTTGACCACACAATATTCTTTTTTTCTTTTTTCCATTGCTGAATATATTTTTGAATACTTGTAACCTTTTCCAAATTCCAGTAGTACGTAGGATGAATTTTTTTCAAAAAGTTTATGACACCATTTGCTGTTGTCTTTGAATCTGCAGAAAAACTTTCTATACCATAGCTGTAATGTACATATTGTGAACTCCAAACACGTCACTGAAATAATTTCTCATAGCACTGTATTATAGAATTTCAATATGTGCGCTATGTCTCTCTAAACTTAAGTTGGCTAGTCCTCAAAGAGTAATAATAGTAACAGTAATTACATTTTTAATTAACTAAGATATAGTAATAATAATAATAAGTAGTTTTTAGGTGGTACTTTAAAGTGTGCACAGCACCATACATGTTATATCATTGGGTTCTTAAAACAACCCTGTGAGGTAGTAGATGTTCTTATTATCCCCATTTTACCAGTGATGAAATTAAGGAAAGCAGAGATTCAGTGACTTGTCTAGGGTCACACAGCTATTAAGAGTCCAAGGCAAGATTTGAATTTAAGTCTTCCTGACTCCAGGTCCAGGAATCTATTCATCATACCACCCAGGTACCTCTAGTTAAATTATTACCTCTAGCCATATGACATCCAAATCTGTATAGCTTGTTCTAATCTTTCTCCTGAATTTTTCAGTCTCATAGTTGCAACCATTTAAATGGTCCATTGGAATCTCAGACACAGCATGGTAACAATAGAATTGATCTTTCCTCCTAAACCTTTCTGTCCTTCACATTTCTCTATTCCTGTGGAGGGCACCATCTTTCTTTGACTCCCTCAGGTCGATGACTTTGGAGTCTTTTCTGACTTTTCTCTCTCCTTCTAAAATGTGGCTCTATCTTTGATATCCAGTTTTATTTCACATTATCTTTTTAATCTATTTTGCTGGAATACTAGGTGTTTCCCAAACTAAGCATGCTATCTCATTCTTCCATTTATCTGCAGGAGTCATTTCTCCTGCCTGGAAGGCCATCCCTCTTCATCTCTGTATCTCAGAACTCTTAGTTTCCTTTGAAGTTCTATTCCAGATTCCGGTATCAGCTTGTCAGAATACCTGATTCCTGAGTTGTTCAGAAGCAGCTGTGTAGCTTAGTGAATAAAGTGCTAGATTGAGAGTCAGGCAGAACTGAGTTCAAATCTGGCCTCATAAACTAGCTGTGCAACCCTGGGCAAGTCACTCAAACTCTGCACTTTCCTTATCTGTAAAATGGGTATATTAATAGTACCTACCTTCCAGGGTTATTGTGAGGATAAGATAATATTTGTAAAGTACTTTGCATATCTTAATTTAATATATAAATGCTACCTATTATTGTTAATGCTTTCCTCCTCAAATTCCATTATACTCATTTACATGTAAGTTGAATTCCCCAAGTAAAATGTTAGTTCAATGAAGGCAAAGACAATTTTATTTTTGTCTTTGTATTCCAAGTGTCTATCACACTTCCTTGAACATATTATGCTCTTGACAAATGAAATTTAAATATTGAGTACCTTACTAGGCCATAAGTCAGTTCCTTCCATTTTTGGACAGCTCTAATTGTTAAGAATTTTTTCCTTATATTGAAACCAAATCTACTTCCCTGTAATATGAGATCATAGTTTTAAAACTGGGAGGAAACTTACACACAATCTAATCCAAACCCCTCATTCCATAGATGAGAAAGTATAGACAAAGGAGGTGAAAGGATGTATTCAGTGATGTAAGTAGTAATTGGAAGAGGTGAGATTTGAATTCAGTGCCTTCCTAAGACTCCAAATCCAATGGTGCTTTTCACTATAAAATGCTATTCCCCACACTGGTATTATTTCTGATCCAATGGAGAATTAATTATTAAAAAGAAATTATTTTTTTGCCTGTTGAAAGTCATTTACTTTTGGAGCTCATTGGGATAAATTTTTTTTCTAGAATTAGGTAAATTCTACACTCTGAAACATTTCATGAAACTTTAATTGGTGAAGAGATTTCCTTTTCCTTTTCTTTCCCCAGTGTAGCTTATATATCACTGGATCAGGCCCAGTAATGTCTTACTTTATGTAAGAATCTTTCAGTTTCCCTTCCAACCCATAAATGTTAATTAAGTTTCTAACAGTATATGGTGTGTCAGTATATGTTCTCCTTCCATAGTAACAAGTTGGCAGCTATAAGTTGTAGAGTAATATGAATAAAAGGTGATGTAAGACTTATGAAGAGACACACAGAGTGCAGTAGAAATGTTTTGTTTCAGAAATCAAAAGTGGAAAAAGTGAACTCTGTCCACTTGTGACCCATTTATTGGTCCCCAATAGTGTAGCAAATTCTTCCAACATCTGCTGCTTTAGGGTGAATTCTTCAGGAACTTTTAATTGCCATTCAGTTTGATCCAAGTATATAGAGCAAGCTATCCACTGAGTTCTTGTAGCTGAAAGATCATCTTGGCAACCCCTCCGGCAATGTAATATCTGTAAGTGGTTAAATACAAGGTGACTGTAATCCTTTAACTGAGTGCTGCCCAAGAGAGACCTGGTAACATTGGTGTGAAGGGGCACCTCATTCAGAAAGGATGATCTCAACCATGTGACTATTTAGAGGTGACTTTATGTGGGTAGGAGGCTGTGCTAGTGAAGGATCGTGTACTGAAGTCGTATATTCTGAAGGGGCTATGGAACCCAATGACCCTTGCTTTGCTGTACAAAGGCGGTTTTCTCAGAAGGCGGCTCACTGGGAGGGCGAAGGCAGTAGGGAACAGGGAAATGGAAATGAAGCAGATCCTATGAAGAGCTCTAGAGACCTGAGTTGCATAAACCACACGGGCTGCTGTGGGTATTGCCTTTTTCCTCCTCCCCACGCCCCCTCCCCCATTAGGATTTTATTGTTATTGTTTTTTTAATCGCTTAAGTTTGACCTTGGCAAATGAATGAAATGTTTCTTGTATATAACCAAGGATTCCTAACATAATATGATCTGTGTTACATTAATCATGTTGGAATATTTCTACCTTAAGGGGAAAAGTTCCTAAACAAACCAACTTTTACATTATTAAAATGGCATGTGATATTTTGGGGACATTTACATAAGGCTTGATTTCCACCCAGAGAAACCAAAGTAGGTGAACTTAGTCAGTCCAGGCAAAAAATTGTTTTCTTCGCTTCAGTTTGCTCCTGGTGATGTAGCAGCAGCCATATAATGAGTGTGGTTAATAACATTATTATCATTGGGAATGTCACCTTAATAATACCTTGGAGAAGCTTAATTTTTTTCACTCTTCCCTAAAATCTGTGTCACCCAATTTTTTCTCTTTCCCTTCCACCAGAGGTTCTTCATCATTTTTGTGTCATGGATTCCTTTAGAAGTCTGGTGAAACCTATGGATCAGAATAATGACTTTAAGTGCATTAAAAATACATAGGATTACAAAAGAAACCAATTATATTGAAATATAGTTAGCAAAACATTAAAAAAAATTTCATGGAACCTAAGTTAAAAACTTTCTACTGCTCTCTTCCCATTCCCCAATCTATTGATAATTAATTGCAATAGTCTTTGTTTTTGAAGAGGGTCATGGTAGAATCCATGGAGATTGTATGGAGTTAATATCATTAATTGCCTAGAACAGTTAGACTGTGTCCATTGTTATTTCATAGAGTTGAATGATAGACCTGGAGGTCAGGGGAGATCCACCTGTGTGATCTGGGGGTGAGGGGGAGGAAACCACATCACCTTTCTAATCTGGCTTCCTCATAAGTCTAGTAAGTGATCTCCTTGATCTTTAACAACTCTTTTAGCAGCTTTGAGGCTTTGTGAGTCCACACTTCCACCTGAGTTATAACTGAGTTACAACTCCATATAACCAATGGAATGGCGTCTCAGTGACCTTTTCCAGGTCACTATGTGTGTCTCTTTTAAAACCAAGAATAACAAGGACACATACTTGATTCAATAAATCCCTGTTGAGTGAGTGATTGATTTGTTGGTTGATATAGTCCCTGGGAGTAGTTGTTTCCTAGGGTACCTACAAATATATTATTAATATTATTGAACTTCTACAGCCAGGATTTTTAAATATTACTGGGCCTATTTCCATGATATTAGGAATGATCATTTCAACACACCTGGAAAGACTTCTTGACAATTTCTCACTCATAATCCTCAGCTCCTATTTTTTTTTCAGTGGGAAAACAATTTCCATAGTTGTTTACAAACTCTTTGATAGCAGAAATATTGTGTATGTTTTATAAATGGTGTAGAGAGTATTGTGAGTAATCGTGACACTAATTACACATCAGTACTATTTCTACATCATGCAGACCAGGAGAGACAAGGACAAAATCCTTAGATGTCATTCTTATGGAAGAAATATTTCATTCAGAATATTCTATAGACTACCTGGAGAGAAGGAGGCAATAATTAAAGTGTTTGAAAACACACTTGTAAGCCTGATACTAATTACAGCAAATAAGGAACGGAGGCCTTCAATTATTTGAATGTCTGCAGGTAGGGGGCACAGTGGATAGAGTACCAGGCCTGGAGTTAGGAACATCTGCATTCAAATATGACTTCAGATATTTACTAGCTTTGTGACCGTGAGGAAGTCACTTAACTGTTTGCCTCAGTTTCCTTATCTACAAAATGAGTTGGAGAAGGAAATGGCGAAGCACTCCAGGTGTCTTTGCCAAGAAAACCCAAAATGGGGTCGTGAAGAGTTGGATACAATTGAAACAACTGAACACACACACACACACATACATACACACAGACACACAGACACACAGACACACACACACTGCTAGCATTATCTCTCTGTCTAAAGGAAGGCAGCTAATACTTTTTGAGTTTGCCTTGATGATAATCTCTTCCTTCTAAAGACAGAGGAAGCCATAAGGGAAAAGACTATTCTATTTTTTTTAAAGGGATTAATGCAAAGACTAATTTTATTTAAAATATTTATAAGTAACATGAAGAAGGGAGTACACAGTGATATCTACCAACTCTAAGATAATATTAAACTTTTACTGGCTTTCATATGGGAACAGGATATAATAAAAGCTTACAAATCATAAGATGAAATTAAGGAGTTGAATGAATCCTGAGTGTCATGTAGTCCAAACCCTTCAATTTATAGGTGATAAAAATAAAGCCCAGAGAAACTGAATGATTTGTACAAGGTCATATAAGTAGTGGCCCAGATGGCATTCAAAACTAGCCCAGCTACAGCTACAGCATGATTTCCACTATATCCCCCTATCTATACAAGTGGGCCAAAGAGTGGCAGGTAAATTCTTAACAATATAAACAAATGGAAGTTTCTGAAATATGTGCCACAGTCCAGGAGTTATTCTAAATTGGGCTATTATTAGGAAATAACTATTGTAATGATGCTTAAGGCAATTTGTTTTGGGATTACTTGATCAAAATAGTACTACCTCCATTTTACCATGTGAGAAAATTGAAGGTCAAAGGGCTTGAGTAACTTTTTTGCAATAACATGATTAGTAAATTATGAGTGTGGGATTGAACAGAGAACTTCAGATCAAGTCCAGTGATCTTTGTAATATAAAATGTATTCTGCCTTTCTAATCATGCAGATAAGAAGTGCAACAAACTGTTCAGTGTTAAGAAATGTATTAAAAAGAAAAGAGAAAATATTTTACTCATATAAAAATGGTGGCGTAATATTACCCATGTGGTATTAAAAGAGTAGCTAAAATAACTGAAGGATGAGGCTTAGGGAATTGCAATATTTAGACAGATTTTTTTTTAAAAGGATCTTTTAGTTTAAAAGATACAAGGTGACAGAAATGACTAAAATCTATGAAATGTTGGTGAATGAAGAACATGACTTGTTAATCAAATCTTAAGATATTAAGGCACTTTGAAACTTGTGGGAATTAAATGCTTAGAACAACAGGTTACATTTGTTTAGCACTTTTAAAAAGTTTCCATATCCATCACCTCTTTTGTTCCTCTTAAAGAACCCTGAGAATAAAGTTTTGATGAAGTCTTTAGTCATAGAAAAGAAAGTATTGCTTCATACAATGAGTAATAAACTTTTGGATCTCTTTACAGAATAAGCAGAGTATATGACTAGTTTCAGAAAGAGTTTGGACAAATTTGTGAATCAGCCAGATACGAAATGACTACTACAAAAATCTAATCTCTTTAGGAATGAATTCAAGGAGGAAAGCTTATGTTTATTTATGCTGACACACTACAGTGCTTTTTTGGCACCATATTATTGTCATGAATACATTTCAGGGATTATATTTTGGAATGGTATACCTTTTTCTATGTCTAGGAATGTAGGAATTACTCTACTAAGAATTCATTCTTCCTGATGCTGCCTAAACATCAGGTAAGTCTGAAGTCTTATCAACCTAAATTATTACATTTCACTTTTTCAGTTATGAGGATTTCGTTCCTTCAGATACTCAAATGGGAAACTACTTTTTTTTTCCTGTACTGTATAGGGACTGCCAGCCAATATATTTATGAGGTTGGACCTATATAAATAATCATTTATGAAAAAGGTTTCTCACATGGTCTTTCTTAAAAGAAAGCTAATCATTTAATGAAATAATTATTTCATAATAGCCATAATTTCTATGAAAACATATTCAGTACACTGACTAGAGCAATATTTTAAAAAGAAAAAAAAAACCCGAAAAGCTGTAGAAAATAGACTTGTACAAAGATAATGAGCACAAGCCTTTTTGTTGTTTGTAAATTTCATTGGTAAAAACTTTGTTAAATATGACAGATTTATATAAGATTTTATTTCTTATTTTATATATTTATTTGGCTATTTTTGATGGTTATATTTGTAATAGAAAATGAAAAAAATTTACAAAATTATTTAAAATAAAATGTTAAGGAAAAAGTACCTAAATTAATGTAATACAATTCCAAAACCAGAATTTAAAATTTGAAAAGTCTAGTATACCTCTGTTTTAGGAAATTTTAGACTATGGCTAGGCTTTTTTTAAAGTACTTGACACAATTCAGTGCTACTGCCATCTCGTAAAAATGGATGCCCAAAAGGACGTGGCCAGCATGACGCCTCCACCTTTTTGTGTATATTATAAATCGAAAGTCTGTACTCCTCAGAAACAGGGATTGGGAAGGTAGTATGTTCACCTTCTTCTCCTGGAGAGAGGCAATTACAGGCAACAAGATTTTACTGATACTTAGTTTTCTGAAGAAGTTTCAACTCATCACTCCCAGAATTCTAAACTCGTGGTTTTGCTTGTTTTTGTTCTGTTTCTCTCCACCAGCCGCTGAGTGTTCTTTGTTATACTATTGCCTCTTGACTGAGTATTTAATGGTTTAGAAGCAGGTCCCAGATTGGTTGCTATAGTAGGCTTCTGCGGACCTCTCCTGAAGCTATTTACGTTCTCGGTGGTACTTGGGCACGAGGGGAACGAGGCAAGTCCTGCTGCTGTCGCAGCTTATTGTTGGCTGGGGTCCGCTTGGCAGTATTCTGAGCGCTGGTTGCCCTGTAAGTGCCCTTGGCAGAGCTGGCAGGCTGAGGCCGCCTTACACCGGGCATTATCAGTTCGGGCACTTAAGATTTTTTTTTGTTCAGTGGCCTTCTTTTGAGCAGCTGCCTTCATTTTCTTGGCCTTTCTCTTTTTTCTTTCTTCCATCAACTATTCTTCCTTTTCTTTTACTAATCTCTGCCTAGTTTCCTTTCTGCTTCCTTGGTAGCTTTCAGCTTCCAACGCTCTCATGTGAGCGAAGCGCACGGGAGGAGGCGGGGGAGGGAGAGAAGGCGCAGAACGGCCTCAGTCCCTTAGTCCACGGCGCTGGGGGAGAGGCCGGTTCGTTGCACAGCCACTGACGCCGCCGCCGCGGCAGTCCGGGGAAAGACTCTCCTGGATCTGAGAGTCTCACCTAAGGACAACGTGGCCGTGGAAGAAGAAATGATGGGAACCTCAGAGGCAAGTGACCGCTCCATTTATAGTTTGTCCTGGGGAAGAGAAGCAAGCCAGGCTTAAGCTGACACGTGCCCTAATTTTAGGATAGTGCATTTTAAAGGGTTCAGAATAAAATAGGAAAGATTCCATTCGTTAAAATTCCTCAGAGTAAATAGACTCGGGACGAATGGGAAGCTCTTAAGGACAAAATTTTTTAAGACAGGAAGAGAAAGGGGAGTTGTTTAAAGAAACCAGTGTGGATT
The DNA here is from genome assembly GCA_028627135.1 of Pseudochirops cupreus. Lineage (NCBI taxonomy): Eukaryota > Metazoa > Chordata > Mammalia > Diprotodontia > Pseudocheiridae > Pseudochirops > Pseudochirops cupreus. Next base: position 9,977 of record JAQQSU010018573.1, read on the forward strand.
TAAAGAAAATTCACTCTCCAACTTAGATCTTGAAAGGGAAATTCCTTCTGACTCAGATTCTGTGGTTTAATTTAGGTTAGGAGCTCAGAAGAGAGGTTAGGAGCTCAGAAGAGAGGTCAGAAGTTCAGAAGAGAGGTCAGAATTGGAGATGCAGATCTTTAGGAGTCGTCCTCTGCATAGAGGTAGTCATTGAAGTCATGGTAATGGATGAAATTGCCAGGGAAGAGGGCATAGTAAGAGAGCAGGGCCAAAGGTAGCACCCACAGTAAGGAATTGAGGAGAGGAAGAACCAGAGAAGGAGCACTTAGAGTGATGGGATGAGAACAGAGTGTTTGGTGTCCGTGTACACAAAGCTGGAGGAAGTATATATGCTCAGCAGCAGTGAAAAGCTGCAGAAAGATTCAAGTCTGAAAAAAAGGTAATTGGATTGGTATTTAGGAGGCCATTGGTCATTCCTGAAAGGATGGATTTAG
>JAQQSU010018574.1:0-10448 GCA_028627135.1 Pseudochirops cupreus
ACCCTAACACTAACCCTAACGCTAACCCTAACCTTCGCCCTAACACTTACCTTCACCGAAAATCTCTCCCTAACCCTAACTCTAACCCTAATCCTAACCCTCATCCTAACAGTAACCCTCACCCTAACCCTAACCCTCACCCTAACTCTCACCCTCAACCTCACCCTAACGCTAAACCTAACCCTAAGCCTAACCCTAGCCCTAAGCCTAACCCTAACCCTATACCAAACCCTAAACCTAACCCTAACACTAACCCTAGCCCTCACCGTAACTCTAACCCTTAGTCGAACCCTCATCCTAATCCTAACCATAACGCTAATGCTACCCCTAAAACTCACCCTAAAACTCACCTTAACCCCAACACTCACCCTAACCATAACCCTAACTCTAACCCTAATCCTAACCCTATCCCTAATGCTAACCCTACCCCAAAAGCTAACCCTAAACCTAACCCTAACCCTAACCTTAAACCTAACCCTTAAACTAACCCTCACCCTAACCCTAACCCTAACACAAACCCACACCCTAACCCTAACCCTCACCCTAAACCTAACCTTAACCCTAACCCTAATCCTAAGGCTAACCCTAACCCTGACCCTAACCCTCAACCTTACCATAACACTCACCCAAACCCTAACACTCACCTTAACCCTAACCCTATACCTAATCCTAATCCTAACCCTAACCCAAATCCTAACCCTACCCCTCCCCTAAGCCTAACCTTAACACTTACCCTACCCCTACCCCTACCCTTAACACTAAACCTAACCCTAAAACTAACCCTAACCCTAACACTCACCCGAACCCTAACGCTGACCCTAACACTAACCCAAACACTTACCCTCACCGTAAATCTCTCCCTAAACCTAACCCTAACCCTAAGCCTAACCCTAACCCTTACACTAACACTAACTCTAAGCCCAATCCTAACCTTAACCCAAACACTAACCCTAACTCTAACTCAAACCCTAACCCTACACCGTACCATAACCCTAACCCTAACCTTCACCCTAACACTAACCCTCACCCTAAACCTAACCCTCATGCTAAGCCTCACCATCACCCTAAATCTCACTGTCACCCTAACCCTAACCCTCACCCTTACACTAACCCTAACCCTAAGCGTTACACTAACCGTAACCCAAAAACTAACCCTAACTGTGACCCTAACCCTAACCCTAAACCTTACCATAACCCTAACCCTAACCCTAACCCTAACCCTCACCCTAACACTAACCCTCACCCTAACTGTAACCCACATGCTAACGCTCACCCTCACCCTCATCCTAACTCTAACCCCAACCCTAACCCTTACCCTAACCCTACCCCTAAAGCTAACCCTCACCCTAACACTAACACTCACCCTCACCCTCACCCTCAAGCTCACCCTAACCATAACCCTAAGCCTAATCCTAAACCTAACCCTAACCCTCATCTCACACTAACCCTAACCCTTACCCTAACGCTCACCCTAACCCTCAGCCGAACCCTCATCCTAACCCTCACCCACACCCTAACCCTAACCCTAAAATTAAACCTCACCCTAAAACACACCCTAATCCTAACACTCACCCTAAACCTAATGCTAACCCTAAACCTAATCCTAACCCTAAGCCTAATCCTAAAACAATCCCTAACCCTAAACCTAACACTCACCCTAACCCTAACCCTAACCCTGAGCCTAAGCTTACCCTAACACTAACCCTTACCCTAACCCTAACCCTAACCCTAAAGCTGACTCTTAAAGACACCCGAACCCTAAGAGTCATCCTAACCCTAACCCTAACACTAATGCAGCCCTAAGCTTAATCCTAACCCTAACACAAACCCTAACCCTAACCCTAACCCTAACCCTACACCAACCCTAAGACTTACACAAACCCAACCCCTAACCCTCACACTTACCCAAAACCTAACCCTAATCCTAACTCTAACCCTCACCCTAACGCTGAGCCTTCAACCTAAACCTAAAACTCATCCTAAAACACACGCTTACCCTAACTCTCACCCTAAACCTAATGCTAACCCTAAACCTAATCCTAACCTGAAGCCTAATCCTAACCCTATCCTAAACCCTAACCCTGACCCTAACCCTAACCCTAACCCTAACCCTCACGCTGACGCTAACCTCAACCCTAACCCTAACCCTAACCCTAAAGCTCACCCTAATAGACACCCTAACCTTAACACTCATTCTAACCCTAACCCTAACTCTAAGCTTAATCCTAACCCTAACCCAATCCCTAACCCTAACCGTAACTCTAACCTTAACCCTAACCCTAACCCTAACACTCACCCTAACCCTAACCCTTACCCTAACCCAAACCCTCACCCTAAACCTAACCCTTACACAAACCCTCACCCGACCTCTAACCCTAAACCTAACCCTAACCCTAACCCTCACCCTAAGCCTAATCCTCACCCTAACCCAAAGCCTAACCCTAATCCTCACCCTAACTGTAACAATAACCCCAACCCTCACCTTTACCCTAACCCTAACCCTAACACTAACCCCCTCCCTATAACTAAACCTCACCCTAACCCTAACTCTAAAACTGACCTTAACCTTTACCCTAATCCTAACCCTCACCCTAACACTAAGCCTCACCCTAACCCTAACCCTCACCCTAAACCTCATCCTCACCCTAAATCTCACCCTAACGCTAAACCTAACCCTAAGCCTAACCCTAACCCTAAACCTAACCCTAACCCTATACCAAACCCTAAACCTAACCCTAAACCTAACCTTAACCCTCACCCTAACCCTAACCCTTAGTCTAACCCTCACCATAAACCTAACCATAACGCTAACCCTAACCCTAAACCTCACCCTAAAACTCACCCTAAGCCCAACACTCACGATAACCCTAACCCCAAACCTAACCCTAACCCAAACCCTAACCCTGAGCCTAATCCTAACCCTAGCACAAACCCTACCCTAACCCTAACCCTAACCTTAACCCTAACCCTTAGCCTAACCCTCACCCTAACCCTAACCCCAAACTAACCCTCACCCTAACCCTAACCCTCACCCTAAACCTAACCTTAACCCTAACCTTACCCCTCACCCTCACCCTAACACTCACCCTAACCCTCAACCGAATGCTCACCAACACCCTAAATGTCACCCAAAAGCGACCTCTAACCCTAACACTAAACTACCCCTACCCCTAAGCCTAATGTTAACTCTATCCCAAACCCTAAACCTAACCATCACCTTAACCCTAACCCCAACACTAACCCTTACCCTACCCCTAACCCTAATCCTAACCTGAACCCTAACTCTAAACCGAACCCTAACCCTAACCTAAAACCTCACCCCAAAATTCACCCTAACCCTAACACTCACCCTAACCCTAACCCTAACCCTAACCCTAACCCTAACGCTAACCCTCAACCTAATCTTAACCCTAACCGAAACTCATCCTAAAACACACGCTAACCCTAACTCTCACCCTAAACCTAACACTAACCCTTACCCTAACCCTAACCCAAATCCTAACCCTTAGGCTCCCCTAAGCCTAACCTTAACACTTGCCCTAACCCTAACCCTACCGCTACCCTTAACACTAAACTTAACCCTAACACTAACGCTAACCCTAACACTCACCCTAATCCTAACCCTCGCCCTAAACCTTACCCTGACCCTAAACTTCACCCCAACACTAACCCTAACACTAACCCTAACCCTAACCTTCGCCCTAACACTTACCCTCACCGTAAATCTCTCCCTAACCCTAACCCTAACGCTAATCCTAAACCTCATCCTAACACTAACCCTGACCCTAACCCTAACCCTGACCCTAACTCTCACCCTCACCCTAAATCTCACCCTAATGCTAAACCTAACCCGAAGCCTAACACTAACCCTAAGCCTAACCCTAAACCTATACCAAACCCTAAACCTAACCCTAACCCTAACCCTAGCCCTGACCCTAACCCTAACCCTTAGTCTAACCCTCATCCTAAACCTAACCATAACGCTAACCCTAACCCTAAACGACACCCTAAAACTCACCTTCACCCCAAGACTCACCCTAACCCTAACCCTAACTCTAACCCTAATCCTAACCCTAAGCCTAATGCTAACCCTAGCCCAAAACCTAACCCTAAAACTAACCCTGACACTAACCTTAAACCTAACCCTTAAACTAACCCTCACCCTAACCCTATCCCTAACACAAACCCACACCCTAACCCTAACCCTCACCCTAAACCTAAACTTAACCCTAACCCCAACCATTACCCTAACCCTAACCCTAATCCTAACGCTAACCTTAACCCTGACGCTAACCCTCAACCTTAGCCTAACACTCACCCTAACCCTAACACTCACCCTTACCCTAAACCTCACCCTAACCCTATCCCTAAGCCTAATCCTAACCCTAACCCAAATCCAAACCCTACCCCTACCCCTAAGCCTAACCTTAACACTTATGCTAACCCTTCCCCTACCCTTAACCCTAAATCTAACCCTAACCCTAACCCTAACCCTAACGCTCGCCCTAACCATAACCCTCGCCCTAAACCTTACCCTCACCCTAAACCTTACCCTAACACTAACCCTATCCCTAACCCTAACCCTAACACTAACCCTGACCCTACCACTCACCCTAACTCTAACCCTCGCCCTAACACTTACCCTCACCGTAAATCTCTCCCTAAGCCTAACCCTAACCCTAAGCCTAACGCTAACACTAACCCTTACACTAACGCTAACCCTAACCCCAATCCTAACCTTAACACAAACACTAACCCTAATTCTAACCCAAACCCTAACCCTCAACTCTATCATAACCCAAACCCTAACCCTAACGCTAACCCTCACCCTAACCCTCACCCTAAACCTAACACTCACCCTCACCCTAAATCTCACCCTCACCCTAACCCTAACACTTACACCAACCCTAAGCCTATCCCTAATCCTAACCCTAACCCAAACACTAACCCTAACTCTGACCCTAACCCTAACCCTGAACCTTACCATAACCCTAACCCTAACCCTAACCCTAACCCTCACCGTAACACTAACCCTCACCCTAACCCTAACCCATATGTTAACCCTCACCCTCACCCTAAATCTCACCCTCACCCTAACTCTAAACCCAACCGTAAACCTTACCCTAACCCTACCCCTAACCCTAACCCTCACACTAACACTAACACTCACCTTCACCCTAACCCTCACCCTCACCCTCACCCTCACCGTGAATCTCACCCTAACCCTAACCCTAACCCTAACCCTAAGCCTAATCCTAAACCTAATCCTAACCCTCACGTCACTCTAACCCTAACACTTACCCTAATCCTCACCCTAACCCTAACCCGAATCCTCACTCTAACCCTAAACCTAAGCCTAACCATAAACCTAAACCTCACCCTAAAACACACCCTAACCCTAACACTCACCCTAAACCTAAAACTAACCGTAAACATAATCCTAACCCGAAGCCTAATCCTAAGCCAATACCTAACCCTAAACCTAACACTAACCTTAACCCTAACCATAACCCTGACCTTAACTTTACCTTAACACTAACCCTAACCCTAACCCTAACCCTAACCCTAAACCTCACCATAAAAGACACCCTAACCCTAACAGTCACCCTAAACCTAACCCTATAACAAATGCTAACCCTAAGCTTAATCCTAACCACTACCCAAACCCTAACCCTATCCCTAACACTAACCCGACCCCAAACCTAAGACTTACCCTAACCCTACCCTTAACCCTCACCCTTTCCCAAACCCTAAACATAACCCCAACCCTAACCCTCACCCTAACCCTAACCGTAACCCTACACCTAAACCTAAAACTCACCCTAAAACACACCCTAACCCTAACACTCACCCTAACCCTAACCCTAAACCTAATCCTAACCCTAAGCCTAATCCTAACCCTGCCCCAAACCCTAAAACTAACCTTAACCCTAGCCCTAACCCCAACACTAACCCTAACCCTCACGCTCACCATAACCCTAACCGTAACCCTAACGCTAACCTTAACCCTAACCCTAAAGTTCATCCTGAAAGACACCCTAACTCTAACACTCATCCTAACCCTAACCCTTACCCTAACCCTAAGCTTAATCCTAACCTTAACCCAAACCCTAAGCCTAACCGTAACTCTAACAGTAACCCTAACCCTAACGCAAACCTTTACCCTAACCCTAAACCTACCGCTAACCCTAACCATAACCCTAACCCTAACACTTACCCTAACCCTCACGCTCACACTAACCCTAAACCTATACCTAACCCTAACCCTAAAGCTCACCCTGAAAGACACCCTAACCCTAACACTCATCCTAACCCTAAACCTATACCCAACCCTAACCCTAAAGCTCACCCTGAAAGACACCCTAACCCTAACACTCATCCTAACCCTAACCCTAACCCTAACCCTAACCCTAAGCTTAATCCTAACCTAACACAATCCCCAAAGCTAACCGTAACTCTAACCCTAACCCTAACCCTAACGCTAACACTAAACCAAACCCTCACCCTAACCCTAACCCTGACCCAAAACCTCACCCTAACTCTAACACTAACCCTAACCCTAAACCTAACCCTAACCTTAAGCCTAATCCTCACTCCAACCCAAACCCTGACGCTAACTCTCACCCTAACCCTAACACTAACCGCCTCGCTAAAACTAAACCTCGCCCTAACCCTAACCCTAAAAAGGACCTTAACCCTTACCCTAATACTAACCCTCACCATAACACTAACCCTTAGTCTAACACTCACCCTAACCCTAACCCAAACACTCACCCTAACCCTCATCCTCACCCTAAATTTCACCCTAACGCTAAACCTAACCCTAAGCCTAACCCTAACCCTAAACCTAAACCTAACCCTATACCAAACCCTAAACCTAACCCTAACCCTAACCCTAACCCTCACCCTAACCCTAACCCTTAGTCTAACACTCACCCTAAACCTAACCATAACGCTAACCCTAACCCTAAATCTCACCCTAAGCCCAACACTTACCCTAACCCTCACACCAAACCTAACCCTAACCCTAACCCTAACCCTAAGCCTAATCCTAACCCTAGCACAAACCCTAACCCTAACCCTAACCCTAACCTTAACCCAAACCCTTACCCTAACCCTCAACCTAACCCTAACCCTAACGCTAACCCTCACCCTAACCCTACCCCTCACCCTAACCCTCACCCGAACGCTCACCCCCACCCTAAATCTCACCCTAACGCTACCCCTAACCCTAACGCTAACCTAACCCTACCCCAAGCCTAATGCTAACCCTATCCCAACCCTAAACCTAACCCTCACCCTAACCCTAACCCCAACCCTAACCCTTGCACTAACCGTAACCCTTACCCTACCCCTAACCCTAATCGTACTCCGAACCCTAACCTGAACCCGAACCCTAATCCTAACCCAAAACCTCACCCAAAAACTCACCCTAACCCTAACACTCACCCGAACCCTAAACCTAACCCTAACCCTAACACTAACCCTGAACCTAATCCTAACCCTAACCGAAACCCTAACCCTAACACTAACCCTTACCCTAACCCTTACCCTAATCCTAACCCTCATCCTCACACTAAACCTCACCCTAACGCTAACCCTCACCCTAATTCTCACCCTCACCCTAAATCTCACACTAACGCTAAACCTGACCCTAAGCCTAACCCTAACCCTAAGCCTAACCCTAACCTTATACCAAACCCTAAACCTAACCCTAACCCTTACCCTAGCGCTCACCCTAACCCTAACCCTTAGTAGAACCCTCATCCTAAACCTCAGCATAACGCTAACCCTAACCCTAAACCTCACCCTAAAACTCACCTTAACCCCAACACTCACCCTAACCATAACCCTAACTCTAACCCTAATCCTAACCCAATGCCTAATGCTAACCCTAGCCCAAAAGCTAACCCTAAAGCTAACCCTAACCCTAACCTTAAACCTAACCCTTAAACTAACCCTCACACTAAACCTAACACTAACACAAACCCACACCCTAACCCTAACCCTCACCCTAAACCTAACCTTAACCCTAACCCTAATCCTAACCCTAACCCTAACCCCAATCGTTACCCTAACACTAACCCTAATGCTAACGCTAACCCTAACCCTGACCCTATCCCTGAACCTTACCGTAACACTCACTCTAACCCTAACCCTAACCCTATACCTAAGCCTAATCCTAACCCTAACCCAAATCCTAACCCTACCCCTCCCCGAAGGCTAACCTTAACACTTACCCTAACCCTACCCCTACCCTTAAAACTAAACCTAACCCTAACACTAACCCCAACCCTAACACTCACCCTAACCCTAACCCTCGCCCTAAACCTTACCCTGACCCTAAACCTCACCCTAACACTAACGCTAAACCTAACCCTAATCCTAACACTAACCCTAACCCTAACACTAACCCTAACACTTACTCTCGCCCTAACCCTTACCCTCACTTTAAATCTCTCCGTAAACCTAAGCCTAACCCTAAGCCTAACCCTTACCCTAACCCTTACACTAACGCTAACCCTAACCCCAATCCTAACCTTAACCCAAACACTAACCCTAACTCTAACCCAAACCCTAAACCTAAACCATACCATAACCTTAACCCTAACCCTAACCCTCACCCTAACACTAACCCTCATCCTAAACCTAACCCTCATGCTAACCCTCACCGTCACCCTAAATCTCACTCTCACCCTAACCCTAACCATAACCCTTACACTAACCCTAAGCAAAAGCGTTACACTAACCCTAACCCAAAGACTAACCCTAACTGTGACCCTAACCCTAACCCGAAACTTTACCATAACCCTAACCCTAACCCTAACCCTACACCAATCCAAAGACTTACCCTAACCCTAACCCTAACCCTCACACTTACCCAAAACCTAACCCTAATCCTAAATCTAACCCTCACCCTAACCCAACCCTGACCCTAAACCTAAACCTAAACCTCACCGTAAAATACACCCTAACCCTAACACTCACCCTAAACCTAATGCTAACCCTAAACCTAATCCTAACCCAAAGCCTAATCCTAACCCTATTCTAAACCCTAAACCTAACCCTAACCTTAACCCTAAGCCTAACCCTAACCCTTACCCTAACCCTCACGCTGACGCTAACCTCAACCCTAACCCTAACCCTAACCATAAAGCTCACCCTAAAAGACACACTAACCTTAACACTCATTCTAACCCTCGCCCTAACCATAACCCTAACCCTAAGCTTAATCCTAACCCTAACCCAAGCCCTAACCCTAACCGTAACTCTAACCCTGACTGTAACCCTAACCCTAACACTTACCCTAACCCTAACCCTAACCCTAACCCAAACCCTCACCCTAACCCTAACCCTTACCCAAAACCTCACCCAAACTCTAACTCTAAACCTAAACCTAACCCTAACCCTAAGTCTAAGCTTAATCTTCACCCTAACCCAAACACTAAACCTAATCCTCACCCTAACCCTAACCCTCATGCTAAGCCTTACCCTAACCCTAACCCTTACACTAACCCCCTCCCTAAAACTAAACCTCACCCTAACCCTAACCCCAAAACTGACTTTAACCCTTGCCCTCATCCTAACCCTCACCCTAACACTAACCCTCACCCTAACCCTAACCCTCACCCTAGCCCTCATCCTTAACCTAAATCTCACCCTACATCTCACCCTAACGCTAAACCTAACCCTAAGCATAACCCTAACCCTAAACCTAACCCTAACCCTATACCAAACCCTAAACCTAACCCTAACCCTAACCCTAACCCTAACCCTGAACCTTAGGCTAACCCTAACCCTAAACCTCACCCTAAAACTCACCCTAACCACAACAATCACCCTAACCCTCACCCCAAACATAACCCTAACCCTAAGCCTAACCCTAAGCCTAATCCTAACCCTAGCACAAACCCTAACCCTAACCCTAACCCTAACCCTAACCGTAACCTTAACCCTAACCCTTACCCTAACCCTCACCCTAACCCTAACCCTAACGCTAACCCTCACCCTAACCCTAACCTTCACCCTAAACCTAACCTTTACCCTAACCCTACCCCTCACACTAACCCTAACACTTACCCTAACCCTCACACGAACGCTCACTCCCACCCTAAATCTCACCCTAAGGCTACCCCTAACCCTAACACTAACCTAACCCTCCCCCAAGCCTAATACTAATCCTACCCCTAACCCTAATCGTAAATCGAACCCTAACCCTAACCCGAACCCTAACCTTAACCCAAAACCTCACCCAAAAACTCACCCTAACCCTAACACTCACCCGAACCCTAACCCTAACCCTAACCCTAACCCTAACGCTAACCCTTAACCTAATCCTAACCCTAACCGAAACCCTAACTCTAACATTAATCCTTACGCTAACCCTAACCCTAATCATAACCCTCACCCTAACCCTCGCTCTAAACCTTACCCTGATCCTAAACCTC
>JAQQSU010018575.1:0-10448 GCA_028627135.1 Pseudochirops cupreus
ACAAAGGGAATGGCAAAAAGGGAAAGGGTCAACCTTACTCTCATTGAATTTGGCTTAGGAAGGGAATGACATACACTCTAAATTGGGTATGTTGCCCTGCAGGAGAGTAGGGGGGAAGGGGATGAGAGGGGGGATGGTGGGGGGGAGGGCAAGTTGGGGGGGAGGGTTGTTAGAAGCATACACTTCTATAAAGGGACAGGGACAAAGTAGAGAATAGAACAAGTGGGATGCAGGATAGGATGGAGGGAAATATAGTCAGTCTTTCACAATATATCCACTATGGAAATATTTTGTGTAACTACACATGTATGGCTTGTATTGAATTGCTTGTCTTTACTGTGGGGGTGAGTGACAAGGGAGGAAGGGAAAGAATCTAGAATTTAAAGTTCTAAAATCCTAGTTAAAAAATATATATAAATATAGATTATTATTATTATTATTATTATTATTATTATTATTATTTACATGCAACTGGGAAATAAGATGTACAGGCACTGGGATAGGGAGATCCATCTTGCCCTACCAGAAAGTCAGAGGGGGAGGACATAGGAGAGAGCAATTGGGGGAGGGTTTATACAGTGGTATGGCTGTTTTGGAGTTGTGGGTGGGGGACAGATGGGGAGAAAATTTGTAACTCAAAATCTCATGGAAATGAATGATATAAACAAGAAAATAAATAAATGAATTTTAAAAAAGTTTGATGGTCGGTGGCATGGAATGGAATGGCCCAGTTTAGCTATTGCAGAGAATATTTTAAGGGAGAAATGTGAGACAAGTAGATTGGGACCTGGTTGTATAGGGCCTGGATTGTCAGGGTTAAGAGTTTGTATGTGCTCAGTGGACCAAAGGGAGTCACTATTTGGGACTATATTTAAGTGGATGGCAGCATTGTTTCTGTTGTGTTAACACAGGCAGGTAGGTGACTCAGTGGATAGGTCTCTGTGTTTGGAATGAAGAAGATTCCTCCTTCCCTTAGTTAAGGTTCAGAACTATCCAGGTAACTCTTCATTTTCCATCATGACCTCTGTTTGGTTTCAACTCCAGCAACATCACTCCCCCAAGTCAGGCACTCCCTGGTTCCCCTGTCTCTTTTCAGCTTCTTTTTGTATAATGTCTCTCCGTATGCTCCTCAACTATCTTTCTTTTTCTTATTTGTATTCCTAGCACTTAGCATAGTGCCTGGTACATAATGGACACTTAATAAATGTTAGTTGACTAACTGAAGAAGATCTGAGTTCAAATATAACCACAAACACTAGCCGTGTGACCGTGGGCAAGTCACTTAGCCTCTCATTGCCTTAGTTTTCTAAACTGTAAAAACAGCACCTACTTAACAGAGTTGTTGAAGGATCAAATGAATTAGTAGCTATAGAGCCCTTTACATAGTGTCTGGCCCATAGTAAATGTTTACTAAATGCTTGTTTCCTTCCTTACTAATCCCACTGTCAGCAACTGGTGGGAAAAATAAGCATTTCCTATTTAGGAAGGATGCCTCATTTTTATATAGTGGAATCTGAAGTGGGAGGCAACATTTTAATAAAATCAAGAAGGAATTACAACTCTGAAGAATAAAGCCTATCTTTTAAGTGGTACTGTAAAAAGAAAAATGTATAAAACAGTGTTGACCCCTACGGTAAGGAAAACCATCCCTGCCAGATCGAGAATTTATGCCAGGCTTACTGGTTTAATATTTTAAGATCAGACTCAGATCACTGGGTGTTCAAGTTCATTTAACCCTCTTGGCCAAAAAGATGCTGTTTTTTGGAGCTTAAAGGGCATTGTTTAAAGCTTCACTAAGTTTCTTGGACATGAAAGAACCCCTCAAAACAACATTGAGATACTATAAGTTTAAACACATGGATTAAATTTCCCTTAATACACATGGTGGTTGTTTGTTTTTTTTAATGAAGGAAGAAGTAGTTGGATTATGTGCATTTTTGGATTTTATCGAACTCTAAACATTTGAAAAGTTTCCTTCCTTCTCACGAAGCCACGATATCTTTGAAGCTTCCCATCTAGGTTTGAAGACAATATATTTTCAAAACAAATCCTCTAGAATACAATAAGAGATGAATTCATGCATTCATTTGTTACCTACCTGCTCAATAAGCCCTGAAGGAACTATATTCATTCATCATTTTGTGTGACACAAAAAGAGAAAAATATTTGAAAACTTCAACATCTACACTGGGATGTTCTAAAGACACGTTGACTACTCTCTTATCTGCAGTACTCCTTTCCCTAAGTTTCTGAGACACAGCTCTACCTTGTCTTACCACTCTTTTTCTGTTTTCCTTTGCTGGGCCTTCATCTGCTAATCCTGAGTGTCCCCCAAGACTCTGTCCTTGACCCTTTTCTCTTCTCTTTCTATACTATTTCACTTGACAATCTCATTCACTCCCATGGACTCAACTATCATCTCTATGCTGATGATTCCCAGATGCATTTATCCAGCCCTAACCTCTCTCCAGATCTCCATTCTTCCATCTCTAACTGCCTATTAGATATTGTGAACTTCATGATATTTTGATATCAAGAGATATCTTAAACTCAACATATCCAAAACTGAACTCATCATCATTTTCCCCAAACCCTCTTTCTTTCCTAACATCTCTATGACTATCTGGGGTACAACTATCCTCTAAGTCACAATCTAAGTATAATCCTTGATTCTTCATGCTCTCTGATCCCCCATATTCAAACTGTGGTCAAGTCCTATCAATTTTGCCTTTACAATATCTCACATTTATGGCCCCTTTTCTCCACCTTCCAAATGAAGCTTTACCCATTCTCTTTAATGTGAGCACCTTCCTTCTATTAATTGTCTCCAATTTATCCAGTATACCTTGTTTGTAAGTGGTTGTTTGTATGCTATTTCCCCCATTAGACTGAGTTCCTAGAGAACAGGGACTGGTTTTTGCCTTTCCTTGTATCCTCAGGACTTAGAACAGTTCCTGGTACATGGGAGGTACTTAATAAACATTTGATAACTTGATGCAGTCCATTGTCCATGCATTTGAGTGACTCTGATACCCTTGATTCTAGAGTAAATAAAGAAAACAAAGGTCACATCTCTCAGTAAAGTCCACAAAGTTCCAGTATAACCACAAAATTGGAAATGGGCAATATACAGATGGAATTTTAAAAAGGGGGAAAGGTGGAATGAATTTGGGAAAAGATTTGGTGAAATTAATTAGCTTACAGATTGACGTTCATTTAAACTTCACACAGTGCTAAAAAGATATTAATTTTACATAATATAGAAAACTCTTCTGCTACTTATCAATTGGTAAAAACCAGTGCCAACAACAGTATTATTTATTTGGAGCCTTGGAATCAGAAATTTCAGAAAGTATCTTCATAAACTCCTCTGTTTGGCAAACCTGTGAAAACAAACAGCTTTGGAAGTCCTAAGAACTCTTGTCAATGAGATGCCCATTCATGATTCCAAAGGACCAATGATGACCGACGTTCTCCACTCCCTGACAGAAATGGTGGACCCAGGGCACCAAATGAGCCATATATTTTTTTGGACCCAACTAATGAGAGAATCTGTTATGCTAAGTTATGCATGCTTGTTACAAGGATTTCTTTTCTTTTAATGAGAGAGAAAAAAACATTTTTATTCATTGAAAAATAAGAAAAAATGAGATAGATTAAAGCACTACATAAGTATCAGTTCTTATTTTTATAGAGGAAGAAAGAAAGAAGGAATGGGATGAGAGCCGATGCAAGGTAGGGAGTAAAGAGGTAGAATGTTCCCTGTTGCTGCTCTCAGGAACAAGGGAGCAGTGTAAGTCTGTTTCCTTTTCCTCCCAGCATTCTCTCTGCCCATTCTCAATCATGGTAGCAGCCACTCTCCCCTATCAAGCCATGCCCAAGAAATCTCGTACTATCCCAAGCACATTGATTACTTCTTGCTGCTCCAGAGATTTTAGCTCCCCCTTTCTTTTGGGACCAAGGGAAAAGGGGACTATCTTTTCCTAAGGCAGTTAAAGACTCCAATGGTTCTGGGCTCAGAATATGATGATGATTCCTACCCTGTTCTATAGGCTTTCATCCCAGTTGTATTCCAGTCAGACAGGTTAGATTAGACATATATGTATGTGTGTAAATACAACATATACAAATACATAGAACACATATAAAATATGTGCATGCACACAAACATAAATATATGTGGTCCAGTACTTAGGACACATAGTAGGTATGCTTGTGGATCAACTAAATGATATCTCCCATTATAGAATCTAAACCTGAAGGTGGGAATGGTGTTGAGGTTTAGGGGCAGTGGGACCCTGGTGCTACCTCAAATTAATTCAACCCAAACCTTCTTTCAGCCAAAGAATACCAGTCAGGGTGGGCATGATTCTAAAAATCCGCCATATTGGCCAGATTCTTAAGGGATCTGAGACTTGGCTAGACTCTTAAGGAAGCAGCACATTAGTGACACTCATATTGACAAGCAGGCCAGATTGAACCTGAGCTATTTAATGGGGGACAAGATGGATCTTATATACAAAAAGACTATTGGAAGAATCTAGAAGTGGTCAAGTAGTCTGGGGTGACTGGGAGGTAAAAGAGAAGGAGCAGGTACCCTAGGGGAAAGCCAGGGACCTGGACCACATGGAGTCTAGATGGAATTAAGGGTGGGAAATAAACCAAGCAATCTGGAGGTAACAGACCATGAAGGACTGGGTTAGGTTAAAGTTAACAGAGAATTGGGAGACTGGGCATAGGCCACAATAAAAGGCCCGTTGAGAGGATTGCTGAGATGATGGGTTGATGCCTCAGATGAATGCTGAAGACTCGACTATATGGGAAAGTTCCAGGAAAATTGGGGGGAAGGATTTCCAGGGCCTACACCCTGTTGGACTGTCCAATTTTTGTCTATTTTCCTACAGCCTAGCACAGTACTTGGCATATGAATGTTTGTTCATAGATCAGTAACGGAGTTAGGCTTCTGTAGGTTATAGTTGTGCCCTAGGAGCTGGGGAGCGAATCAAATGTTCTTTCCCTGCCCCTGTCATCTAGTTTTCCCTTTGTTTTTGTTTTTTTCATTCAGACCAGAAAATATACAGTACTGAGTAACATGTAATCTCCAGCAAGGAAGCTCCTTATTTAAGCTTAAGCATAGCTAGGACTTATGCAAATGCAATGTTTTAGGATACTTGAAGTTGGAAAGAGTCATATAGGGCCCACCCTGACCCACTTCTCACATTATAGATGAGCTTGGAGGTCATCTAGCCTAACCCCTTCACTTCACAGCTGAGGAAACTGAGGCAGACAGAGGTTAAGTGACTTGCTCAGGGTCACACAACTAATAAGGGTCTCAAGTGGTATTTGAATTGGTCTTCCTGACTCCAGGTCCACCACTCTATTCAGAATGGGATGTAAACAGGATTTAAACCAGATGATCAGACTCTGACACTCTTCCGACTACACCATGAGATAAGACTTATTATTTGAGGTATGTAAGGACCTCCTGTTGAAACTTCTGGGTTAATAAAAGTATAACAAATACATGGAAGCAAAATTCAGTACTAAAGAGGGAGTAAATTCTGAGTAGGCTGATCAAGGATATATGTTAACAATCACAATAACAATTGTCACTATCATCATCAACTGATCCTCCAGGTCCTTGGTGCTAGGAACCCTTTTTGGAACCTGCTCCTTCTTTGGATTCCCAAGTTTAGCAGAGGCTCTTTTCACAAAGTGACCAAAACTCTGAAGCCCAGGCAATTATCTCATCGTGGGTCACTTGAGTTAAAGTAAAGCCAGAATCTAGGGTGAACCACTGAACCATGACAGTTTACTCCAAACAGATCCTGGGAAATGTTATTCCCAGATCTTAAGTCTGGGCTGTCACCATTCGTGTGACCTAGAGTCCTTTGTTCTCTTATTGCAAAATCATGGCTTAGTATTAAGTTTGCCACTTTGAAATACCACAGTCTTATCTCCACAGTCATGAAAGAAGTGCAAGGAGCTAAGTTTCAAGTCTCTCTCTACTTATCTGGTTGCTGTGTTCAGAGGGAAATGCTCAGAATCTTTGCTGGCCAGTTCGTGTCCCTGATGTGTCTGTGAGGTCAAGGGGAAAAATGGGAAATGGAACTACACACATCCAGAGAAGGGAAGGATGGAGGGTCTGGGAAAAAGGGATCCAGGTGGTTTGGGGTGGACCTTTTAAGAAAAAGCCTTGTGTGTATTTAGGCAGTTTTCATTGCTAAATTTCATAGTCAGCAAGATTTTTAGAGATTACATATACCTACCAGACTTAGAATAAGCATTCACTTGTAAATGGTGCTACTATTTATCAACAAATGTCCCTGAGATATAATTACAAGTACTTTTAAAAGGTTTCCAAAGCCACTGTATGTATAAGGTTTCATTTATTCCTTTTCCTGCTTCTTCTCTGTTTGTATATTTCTTTCCTCTTTCTTTTCTTCAAGTTTTGGAAACCCTCCTGGGATCTGGGAGGCAATGTGGTACAATGGAAAGAATACAGAATATGGACTTGGGGTTCTTG
Source organism: Pseudochirops cupreus (assembly GCA_028627135.1). Lineage (NCBI taxonomy): Eukaryota > Metazoa > Chordata > Mammalia > Diprotodontia > Pseudocheiridae > Pseudochirops > Pseudochirops cupreus. The sequence continues at coordinate 6,527 of JAQQSU010018575.1, forward strand.
GGTTAAATTCTTGGAGTCATTTCACCTCTCAGGGCTCTGTAAAATAAGGAAATCTGCTCTAGACCTATGATCAGAGATAACTCCAGTGCATGGAGTTTGTTGGGTTCCTTCCAGAGTCTTCATTGTGAGATCAGGTTCAAGTTGGCCAGGCTTCATTCTCCTCCTGACTGTGTTTCTGGCTTCCCAGGATTTGCCACCATCATGCCCCAACACAGGTGTTTTCTCTCCCACTTCCTTTTATGTTGTTGTCATCCTGTCTTAGAATGTAAGCTTCGGGAGAGTAGACTACCTTTTCGCTTGTATTTGTGTCCTCAGGGCTTACCACCCCAGTGCCTGGCACATGATGTCTGTTGCTCCCTTGCAGGCCTGTCTGGTGTCAAAAGATCTCACTCAACACAAAGTACTAGGTACAGTTTTGGAGATTTTACAATTCTCTTTCTCATTGCTCCCAACCAGAAAATTAGAAAACTTCCTAGTTGACACCACTCACTATGCAGGTCACCAGATCCTCTTACAAGTGTATGCTTCACAAAACCTAACAGAAGAGCATTTATTTGCAGGTCAAAAATGAAAACAAAAGAATTTCTCTCAGTTTCTGTGGGATACAACAGCAACCCTCCTGAATAGAATTTCACAGGGGAGAAGGGCTTTGAAGTCTCTGAAAGTCTGCTGGGCAAGACGATGTTTCAGATGAAGAAAAAGGTTGTCAGCTGCAGGGCAGATGGCAAGATGTCACCAGACAATCAACCAGATCTGACCTGAGTCTAAGCTGCTTTGTGAGAATGGCACTTTTGGAAACTAATCATATCAAAATATAGGTCTGACCATATCAATCCCACTCCCCTCCCCCAACTCAATAAAATTCAGTGGCTCCCTATCACCCTTTGGATCAAATATAAAATTCCGTAGTGTGCAAAGCCCTTCATAATCTGCCCTGCCTCACTTTTCCTGTCTTCTTTGACCTTTTCTTCCCCCTTCCCTGTTCCCCCAGCACTCTGTGATCAACGACACTGGACTCTTGGCTGTTCTTCACATAAGACATTCCACCTCTATTCTATTACAAACATTCAAATTAACTATAAAGGACATATGAAGAAAGATGCTATCTACATCCAGAGAAAGAACTACTAAATAGAAGTTTATATAGAATAATTGTATACATACATATGCATATGCACATACATATATGTGTATATATCTATTTATGTCTAGTGGTCGCCATCTCTATATAGAATATATATAATAATTATATATACATATGCATATGTACACACACACATATATATATGCCTATTTATGTCTAATGGTCTCCATCTCTAGGGCTGGGAGGTGGGGGAGAGGTGAAGAGAAGGGGGAAAAAAGAAAAAAAAGAAATGTCCTGATAACTTTATTAAATAATTTAAAAAGAATAGCACATTGAACATAATAGATTCTCAGTTTTATGGGCAATTATCTTTTTTATTGTACTATGCTTGTTTTGGGGCAGCTATGTGGTGCAGTGAATAAGCACCGGCCCTGGAGTCAGGAGGACTTGAGTTCAAATCCAGCCTCAGACACTTAACACTTAGTAGCTGTGTGACCTTGGGCAAGTCACTTAACCCCAATTGTCTCCCTCCCCCCCCAAAAAAGAAATGCTTGTTTTATTCCATAAATTAAAAATAAAATAAATAAATGTGGGGGGGAAAAAACAACCGAAGGCATGTCATCTCCTAATTCTGGACATTTTAACTCCCCTGCCTGAATTTTCTTCCTTTTCTCTGCCACCTGCTTTCTTCAAGTCCCAGCTAAAAACCTACCTCCTTATTGTCAAAGTCTTCCTTCTGTCAATTATCTCCAATTTACCCTATATATGGTTGTTTGCATGCTTTCTCCCCTGCTAGAAAGTTAGTTTCTTGAAGTTAGGGACTGCCTTTTGCCCTTTTTTATGTAACCAGTACTTAGCATATGGCCAGTGACGTCCTAGGCACTTAAGTGTTTATGGTCTAGCTGACTGTTTAACTGCAGTTTAAGTTTTGCTTGGGAAGGTTTATAGAGTGACCACCATCTTGGAGCAAGAGTCTGGAAGATCTGAGACTACATCTGACCTCTGACACTTATTTGTGTATTCCATAGGCAATTCACTTCAACTGTCTGAGCATCAGCTTTGCCTGCCTCATAGGGTAGTTATTCGACCCAGGAGAGGGATCATTCTTAGTTCTCTGGTAGCTGGACTCACTTCATTTAGGTCTGTCAGGCTTGACATATTACCAAAGGAAAAAAAGAGAGAGAATCATGGCAAGGAAGTTCAAGGTCCTCATCTCTTGATGAGAGAGAAAAGAAATATGACACAGAATCATAGATTTAGGGTTGGTAGGAGGCTTAGAGGTGATCAAGCCCAACCCCTTTCTTTTATAGATGAGGAGACTGAGTCCCAGAACAGAAAAGTGACTTGCCCAATCACAATAATGAAACCCTATTGAAATGAGAGGAAGTGTCTGAGGACTCATGAGCTCTACCCCCGTAATCTTTGGTTCTGGCCCCAAAGCATTCCAGACACTGTAAGATGCCACCTTCGCTTGTTTGAAGGTTGCCTTCTAATTGTTTCTATTGGAAGCTACAAGAAGGTGGAATCATGTCTTCTGTTATTTGCATTTCTTACGGTGCCTAGTACAGTGATGGGAACGTAGGGAGGGAATGTGTGAGGAAATGTATGAGAGAATGTACAAGGGAATATACACCTAACAAATGCTTGTTGAATGAATGAACGAATAAATGAGTGAAGGAAGAAGGATTTTGTAGGTAGGAGCAATATTATAAAGGGATCTAAAAGCCAAACTGAGAATTTTATATTTGATCTTGGAGATAATAGGGAACCACTGGAGCTTATTGAATAGGGAGATGACCTGGTCCAACCTATGCTTTAGGAAGATCATTTTGGTCACTGGGTAGGTAAACGAATGAGGGAGACCCACCAGAAGGCTATTGGAATAGTCTAGGGGTGAGCTGATAAGCGCCTTCACCAGGCTGGTGGCTGTGGAGATTGAGAGAAAAGGATGTATAGGAGAGATGTTGTGATGGTAGGAACAGCAAGACTTGTCAACTGATTGGATATGTAGGGAGAATCCAGGTGAAGAGCTGAGATGGACACCAAGGTGGCTATTGTGGGTGCTTAGGAGAATTATGGTGTACCGTCTGTCAAACAGTAACGAATAAAAAAAATTCAGAAGAGGGCTTGGATGGAAAGGTGCTAAGTTCTGTTCTGAACATGTTGTTTAAGGTGTCTATTGGGACATCCAGTTCAAGGCATCCAATAAGTGGTTAGAAATGCAAGACTGGAAATATGGAAGAAGTTTAGAAGTGGATAAATATACCTGAGAGATGGTCATTGCATCCATACTCTGTTCTTTCTTTATAAAGCCATGCTAGCATTTTGGGGTCTCCACTTCTCTTTTTCTAGGTGTATGCCATCCCATTAATGATACATTCTAAGGGGAGCTAAGTGGTGCAATGAATAGAGCGCCAGCCCTGGAGTCAGGAAGACCTCAGTTTAAATCTGACCTCAGACACTTGACACTTACTGTGTGACCTTGGGCAAGTCACTTAACTCCAATTCATCTGATTTCACCCCTCCAAAAATAAATTTTTTTTAGAGTAACTTTTGTTTATTTTTAGTTTACATCATTGATTTCCACAAGATTTTGAGTTACAAATTTTCTCCCCATCTTTCCCCTACTCATCCCCCCAAAACAGCAATTCCACTGTATACTCCCTCCCCCAATCTGTTCTCTCCTATATCCTCCCCCATCAATCCTTTGACTTTCTGGTAGAGCAAGATGGATCTCCCTATCCCAGTGCCTGTACATCTTATTTCCCAGTTGCATGTAAATAATAATAATAATAATAATAATAATAATAATAATCTATATTTATATATATTTTTTAA
>JAQQSU010018576.1:0-10448 GCA_028627135.1 Pseudochirops cupreus
ATAATGTTTCAGGGGAAAATATGGTCATTCAATGAGGTAGAGGACGTACAAGCATTCTTGAGGAAAAAACCAGAACTGAATAGAAAATTTGACATTGAAACACAAGAAGCAGGAGAAGGTAAACATGGAGAAGAAACCATAAGGAACTTATCAAAGTTGAACTATTTATATGCCAACATGGAAAAATGAGAATTATAACTTATGAAACTTTTCTCAGTATGAGGACAGGTGAAGGGAATATAAATGTGTGTGTGTCTATAGATATATAGATATGTATAGATATGTATACATGTATATAAATGTAAATATATGTATGTATGTATACATACACATATGTCTATATAGGAGAGTATATATACATATGAATACATAGCGGAGTATATGTATATATGTGAACCTAGACATAGGGCACTGGACCAACTGAATAGGAAGGGATGATATTTTAAAAGGTGAAATTAAGAGGTGGGAGAGGAATAGAATGAGAGGAGACAGGGAGAGACACAATGGGGTCAATCATTTCACATGGAAGAGGCAAGGGATAACTGTTACAATGGAAGGGAAGAACAGTAAGGCAAAAAGGGTATGGGTCTACCTTACTTTTATTGAATTTGGCTTAGGGAGGGAAAGGCATACACTCTAAATTGGGTATCTTGCCCTGCAAGAGAGTAGGGTAGAAGGGGATGAGAGGGAGGATGATGGAGGAGAGGGCAGGTTGGGAAGGATGGTTGTTAGAAGCACACACATCTGCAAAGTGACAGGGACAAAGTAGAGAACAGAACAAGGGGAGGGCAGGATAGTAAGGAGGGAAATATTGTCAGTGTTACACAATATGTCCATTGTGGAGATGTTCTGCATAACTACACACGTATGGCCTCTATTGAATCGCTTGTCTTTCCAGTGGGGGTGGGTGACAAGGGAGGAAGGGAAAGAATCTACTATTCAGAGTTCTAAAATCATATGTTAATATATATCTACATTTATCTATCTATATACATAATAAAATATAATAATAATATCATATATATATGTATACATATGCATATATATATATTATTATTATTATTATTTACACGTGCCTGGGAAATAAGATATACAGGCACTGGGATAGGGAAATTCATCTTGCTTTACCAGATGGTCAGTGGGGTGATGGGGGGAGATATAGGAGAGAGCAGATTGGGGGAGAGGGTATATAGTGGGATCAATGTTTTGGGGGGGTGGGTAGGTGAAAGACAGGGAAAAAATTTGTAACTCAAAATCTTGTGGAAATCAATGATGTAAACTAAAAATAAACAAAGTTAATTTTTTAAAAATGTTCAGGCCCTCATCAGCTATTAACTAGATTCTTTCCACAGCCTGCTAATTGATTTTGTCTGTTTCAAGCTTTTCTCCCACTCCAGCCTATTACAAACAGTGTTCCCCCCCCCAAAAATACTTAAGTACAGATCTCATCATATGACTCCCTTGCTCAATGAACTCTAGTTACTTTCTATTACATCAAACAAATATACAAACTCTTCTGTTTAGCTTTCAAAGTCCTACAAAATCTTTCCTCAACCTATCTTTCCAGTCTAATTCGACATTACACTCTCATGTGTTGTATAATTTGTCCAGACTTTCCTCTCTGTTCCTTCTTGTCTTTGAACTTGCCATCCTCCATGAGTAAGAATGCACTCCTTACTATTGCCTGGCAAATTCCCTCCTTTTTTAAAAAATGTAGTTCAAGTACCTTCTTCTGCATGAAACCTTACCTCATTCTCCCACTGCTAGTGATCACTTTGCCAAATTCAGTTGAATTTAACTACTGTGTATGTGTGTATATCATCATATATCAATCAAGATATAACAATATCAAATAATTCTATATAGATTACATATTTGTATTTTATATAATTATATGATTATATACCTGCTCATTTAGATTAGAGACTGCTTCATCCTTTGTATCTGTACCTCTAGCAAATAGCACAGTGCTTGGAAAATAGTGCTTTAAAAAAAATGATTGATTGTCTGTGGTTTACATGGGTACATCACTACTTTTTTTTTTCCCTATGTTGTTGGCTACCATTAAAATCGTTTCAAATAGAGAAACCAACAAGAAGTTGCAGGAATGTTGTAAAAATATATTTATAAAATTGCCACTTCTCATTACTCCTAGGATTACTACTGTGGTCCCAGAATTTTCCAGAAAAAAAATTTCTTTTTCGTCCCTAATCTACAGAAGCTCATTTACTATTTTCTTTACTTTTCAAGTCATAAACAATTAAGGCTGATTTACAAACAAATATTTGCTTGGATTCAATCTATTGCCTCTATTTCTCTTGATTCTGAAAGGGAAAAGTTGGTGACATAATGATCCTCTGTTAGTGTGAGCAATTAAAATGTTCCAGTAGTTGTGTTTCTGATGTGACCTTGATCTCCTATTGTCATTTGAAGGATAGATGTGTCCCCAGAGTTCAGCATAGTTCTATTATTTCACCCACAGTTCCTAACATTAATATAAACAGACATAGATGAGTTTTAGATTTTTCTATCTCTCACTGAATTGTTCTGCGCCTTGTATATTCAGGCCTTGAATATTGATAATGGCTACAGTGTTAAGCAAAGAATAAAGGGAATGTGCGTGGAGAACTTTTTTTTTCTGGATTACAAGGGAAGGGGGATTTGACAATTTATTCTTTTCTTTTTTTATATTCCTTATGTTTTATCACATACCCAATTACATACTGGGGCAAAAAAGAGGAAGTGTGGGTACCTTAATTGTATACAGTAAAATCTGATATTTTAAAAAGAGGCAGATTTTTTTTTTTGCTCAGAAAATACTCTTTTTTTTTAAGCAAATAGATTTCTAGCATATTTTTTCATTTATTGAACTACTGATTCAATTTATGATTTGTTTTTTAAAGCATGAAGTGCCATATGCTTGCAGCTCTCTGAGGATCTCTAGGCCTATAAGGAGCTGACTCAGTTCACAGGGTGCAATGAAGAGGAAAGTTAGTTGCTTGGAGCTAGCAGCTAAAATGTATTTTGCATAGACCCACACAGAGATTTACAAACACTACTTGCAATTCCTTTATTGGAGAGCAGACTCTGCACATATTCACACTCTTGATTTATAAGCTTGTGCTTATAATATGTTCACCAACAATATATCTCTGTGCTAGTAACAACTGGGATCACACATCAGAATGCTGTAGTCATCGCCTCTCTATCTAGGTTTCTTCTTACACTCAGATGAAACTTTTTTCTCATTAAAGGAAACAGATGGCTACCTTTACCTGTGCTTATCCAGTTAATACTTTCATGAGTTTGTCACTTTCTCCCTGTAATTGTATCTGCTATGTATGTATTACATTAGTGCCTTGTTCCCTTGTGTTTCTATACTTGTATATGAGTGATGGGGATTTCAGGTTGGCATTTGACCAGACTACATAATAAAAAGAAAGAAAAGACCAGAGGCAAACATGCCTGTTGGCCTGAACTATTTACACATCCCCATTGGATATACTATTTATTCCATTATAGTAAGAAATGACTTGGGTGAGACTACAAGCATACCATTAATAAGGATTTGAGCAGTAGGAATGTGTGGTTCTGGTCATCAATAGATCACTTACCATTTATCGATAAAAAAGCTAGAATATTGGGAGTACTCAAATCAGAGGAAGCCAGACCCTGCAAACTAGACACAGATTGGAGGACTCATCTGGTCTTCATGAAAGGAGAGGGGGAAAAGGGGAATAAAACCAGGACTTAGTATGCTGAGAGTGGAGTCAAATAAATAAGAACTTTTTTTTTTTAGTAAGGACTTATTTAGAAGGGCCTATGAATTGAAGATAGTGGGAACAGCACCAAGGGTGACATGATGCTAAGATACCTGAGCTATGAGAAGATATAAGAGTTATGTCCCTACCTAAGGATCAGAAGAGCTTTAGAGTATATAACAAGGATTCTTGATATTAAGACATCCATCCATGATCTTAACATCCAACATCCATATTCTGATGGACCATTTTGGCCCTCTGGTGAAGCTTTTGGACAGCTTCTTAGAATAATGTTTTTAAATGCACAAAATAAAATGGAAGATGATAGAGGAAACCAATCACATAGGAACATAGATATAAAATGCTTCTTTAAAAGTTCTTTGATCCAGGTTAAGAATCTTTAGAGAGAGAAGCTAACCTTGTAACTGGGGCTTATTCCAAGTCATAGCGCTGGAGGGATGCAAGGGACAAGGAGTTAGCACAGTCAGTACAATGTTCTCTCTAGAGGAAAATAATACATTTTTCCTTGGAAAAAACTTGATCTTGCCAAGGCTTATTAATTTTCACTGATGTTACTGTGGAAAACCAATAAATATATTTTATTAAGGATTATTCTAAGTAAACATTATTCATTCTGCATGTTTATTTCCCTGGTTCCCAGGACTTTATGGAGACATTTTTTTTCTCATCCAAATTGACCTGCTCACAGTTTTGTCAGCTTGTAAAGAGACTCAGCTGTGCTTCACTTCTGGGTTGGCCTCATTATAGGAAGGAGAGGATGTAGGTCTGTCAACAACCTGGTCAGAAAGGCTAAGTCAGAAGTTTTGTCACCATTCAAGAGAGATTTGTATCCAAATAGATAAACATTCTAGCTGGCAAGAGGTGTGAAGGAAGTTTTCAAGTTAGGTTAATAGGCAGCAGCTCTCAGGAGCATTTAGTTTTAAAGCAAATAACAGGGGAATAAATAGTCAAAACTTTGCCTCTCTCATAAACTCTCCCCAGTGCTCACCTTTTAGTCTCATTCCCCTGCCTTCCACTACTTTGTCGCACATACTTTCACTCGGACATGTACCTTGATAAACTACTTGGGCTATTGAAAACATCAAATTTTTTAGTATTGTTTTGATATTTTGCTGGTGTACTGAATATAAAGTAAGTAAAGGATATGCTCACAAGAAGTTTTGTTTTGGGTTTTTTTTTTTGATGGAAATCTATCATTTATTCATTCACTTACTTATCCATATTTTGATTCAACAAGCATTTCCTAAGCACCTACTTTGTGTATAAGGCAAAAATGAAATAGTTCCTGTCCTCAAGGTGCTTATATTCTATTTGGGAGAAACAACATTAACATAGATACTATGCATATACAAACACAAAGAGAAGGAGAAGGTGAGGAGAACCCTTGTCCAGCCAAACAAATTTACTTTTTATTCTTAAGGGAAGAATGACCCACTATGGCTTCTGAACAATGGACAGTGGTTTAGAAATATAACTTTGGAAAGTATGGAAAACAGGTTGGAGAGAAGAGAAACTTGAGGCAGGGAGGGCCTCTAAATATTACAGCAATCTTGGTAAGAGGGAATGAGAGCTTCCACTGGAGTGTGGAAATGCAAATGATGAGAAAAGAACAGATGTGAGGAATGTCATGGAGGCAGAAATGACAAGTCATTTTAACTGATCAAATATGGGTATGAAGAATGAAGAATGCCTCTGAGATTGATAACTGCATGAACATGAAGATGATAGTGTTCTCAACAGAAATATGCAATGTTGCAAGAAGAGAAAGTTTTGTTTTTCTTTAATTTTTTTTTGTTGGGGAGTAGAGATTATGTCTTAGATGTGTTGAATTTGAGATATACAGATGAATATGTACAATAGCCAGTCAATGATGTGGTACTGGGGTTCAGGAAAGAGGCTATGATGTTGTAATGTTGTATCCTAGGGACTACCAATGTTGTACTGAGAATAAGGAACATAAGATCTATTCATCATGACTTGCTGGCATGGGGATGTTTTCAGAATGTCACACAATATTTGACTTGAATCTGTACTAGCAGTACATTGCAAAAAACAAAAAAAAAATAATTTCTCTGACATTGGAGCTATACTTAACTGCAAAATGACTGATGGAACTGAGTCACTTGTCTTTTATAACCAATAACATTCTACATAAATAAATAAATAACCTATTCTGAGGAGCAAGAGTATAGGTATAAATCTAGTACTGGATAGGGATTGGAAGAGAGAGATTTTAAATTTGACTCTACTTCTAGCTAGTTGTGTTACAGTGACTAAATTACTTAATCTATAATAATATAAATATTTATATAAATATAATAAAATATATAATACATATTTATAAATATAATTACATATATTTTATAAATATAATTTTTATCAGTAAAATGAAGGTTTGGAATACAAAATCTCTATGATCCTTCCTACCTCTAACAGTCTATGACTCCATGATTCTGAGCATTTGCTTTGCTCAAGAGGATGTAGGATAAAAATAATTTGCATTTATTTATCTCTATAAGATTTGTAAAATGCCAAAAATAGCCCTGTGAGGTAGATACAGTAGTGTTAATTATCATGACCCACGTACACATAATAAGTAACAGGGCTAGGATTTGAACTCTGGCTCTTTGACTCCCAATTCAATGATCTTTTTTTCTTCTACTTCCTAAGTTAAAAAAAAAAAGAACTAGATTTAGATTATGAGCACCTGATTTTTAATCATTGGTCTTCCTCTTAATGAACTCTGTGACATGTACTATATAACATTGCTGGGTCTCACAGAATCTCAAAGTTAGTGTATTTATGTCTCCACGCTTCCCATGTCCTCAGTCAAAGGGATGCGCTTGAGGATCTAGAGGGCAACATATGGCCTCAAGGCCACAGGTTCCCCACTCCTAGTCTCTCCTTTACACAAAGTCTGGCGTATAATAGCCGTTTATGATGGTTCATTAATCTAGTCAAACAATGAGAACTAACATATCAAGTCATTATCTCCTTTGAGTCTCACAACAGTCCTATAAAATAGGTATGACAGTCATTCTTATTCCCACTTAACAGTTAAGGAAATTGAGGTTTAGAAAATGAATTGCCCTTTACAGGGTCACACAGCTAGTATTTGTAAAAGGTGAGATGTGAACCCAAGTCATCCTTACACCAAGCCCATTATTCTATCAACTATATGATGCTGCCTTTCTTCCAAATTTCTTCATCTATCCAAGCAGAGGTTGGATTTTTTGACCTTGAAGATTAAATATGATCCTAAATCTATATTGTTCTACAGATAAGGAAGTTCTGAGAAGTCACAAAATTTGCCCATCATTATAGAGCTATTGTCGAAGAGAAGATCCATACCAGTGTCTGTAGACACTAGGAGCAGTTGTCTATCCACTAAAACGTACTGCCTTCCAAGAAAGAAAAGTACCTCTATGCTCATGTTTTTTACAATTTATACTGATCTCAGGTCTGCTATGGAATTCTTTTCCAAGGACAAACTTGTACAATATTATGTAGCTGTGTGTCTAGAACTAAAGTTTTATTGCTCAGTGCTTTTGGTAGCAACCTACTCTACAAATGTGTGGGGGGAAAGCGTAGGAAAGGAGAAAACCCAGAGCTATCCATCACTACAGATTCCACATTACTCTGTGGCACTTGCACTCAATTTGTTTTTGTTATTTTTATTAGGATATCACCCTGATCCATGTCTCTAGTCTGACCAATGGGACAAATAATTGCCTAGGAGCCCAGATTGGCTGTTACCTTGAACAGAGGGAGTGGTAAGAAGAAAAGCTATCTTAAGAATTCAGGTGCTTGTGATTAATCACCATGAGAGTCTCACCTCTCCCCCCCATGATACTTTTTTGTGGGGAAAATTATACTATTAATACATTATTTTGACCATGTTTCACATAATGCTTCTATAATTTGTTCATATGAACATTTCAAGAAGAAGCTGTATCTTAAGTCTTAGACTTGATTCAAATAATGACAGTACTAGAAAGGAGGCATTCTAGATGACTTCACACAACCTGTCAATGGTACCTTCTTTTCAGAGACAAATGATTAAGAAGCTGATTGAAAAAAAAAGTCCATAATGAATGAGGCATCTGCTGAAAATGGTCTGATCTCACCTCTTCCATACCTCAGAATATTCCTATGCTTTCGCCCATACTCAATTCTCCCTTCTGTATCTGAACATGAGACAAACTTCCTTGTCAGCATGCCTAATCTTTCCTCTTGATCACATCCTGGTTTATTGCCTTTCAAACCTTTTGCTACTGATCAGTCAGTAATAGATCTGTCTGTCTCTCCCTTGTATATGCAAAAATATACACACAAACAGCAAAGAATTGGAAACTTACAAGAGGCCCATCAATTGGGGAATGACTGAACAAATTGTTGTATATGAATGTAATGGAATACTATTGTTCATAAGAAATGATGAGCAGGCAGATTTAAGACAAACTTGGAAAGACTTATATGAACTGATGCTGAGTTAAGTGAGCAGAACCAGAACGTTGTACACAGCAACAGAAACTTTGTACAATGATCAACCATGATAGACTTATCTTTTCTCAGGAATACAATGATCTAAGACAATTCCAAAAGACTCATGATGGAAAATGTTATCCATATTCACAGAAAGAACTCTGGAACCTGAATACAGTTTTTGATTTTGTTTTTATTTTCTTTCTTATGGTTTTTGCCTTGTGTTCTGATTCTCATTTCACAACATGACTACTGTGGAACTATGTTTAACATGATTGCATATATATAACATATATCAGATTGTTTGCTGTCTTGAGGAGGGGGAGTGAAGGGAATAAGGAGGAAGAAAAATTTGGAACTCAAAATCTTACAAAAATGAGTGTTGAAAACTGTCTTTACATGGAAAGACAATAAAATAAAATAAAATACTGTCAAATGCAAAAAAAAACCCCAAAAAACCCCAAACAAACAAAAAACAAATACATGCACAAAAATATCTGTTTTTGGTCTTTATTTACTGGCACCTTTGTTTCTAACTACAAACAAGGTCATATCTCTTCTATACTTTAAAAACAAACAAAAAACATAACAGAAAAAGTGTCCTCTTAATCCTTCAGTTCCCAGAAGTTCTAGCTCTCCTACTTCCTTGATAAATTTCTAGAAAGAATTGTTTATGCACACTGCTTCTATTTCTTTACAATCTAAAATCTGGCTTCTGCCTCCACTGTTCTACTGCAACTATTTCCCTAACACCCATCACCTCTTAATCACCAAATTAACCTTTCCTCAGTCCTCATTCTTTTTTAAATTTTTAGTGGCATCTGACACTGTTGGGAATGTTGTACCCTACTACCCCCTTTCTTGAAAGCCACACCTCTTTTGGCTTTTGTAACCCTGTTCTTTTCTAATTTTCCTTGGGGCTATCTGGACACTCCTTAGTAGCTTCCATCAGTGTTTCATATTCCACCCCCATACATCAAAATGTAGATATCCCTCAAGTTTCTGAATGGAGTTAGGTTTTCTTTTTCTCTTTCTCTTCTCTCCTTTGACATCTCAAACTCTTCTATGGTTTCAACCATTACCTAATGCTCTAATCTACAAATTACTTTGTTCATACTTTGTAGTACAATATAATTCATTTGGCCTCAATATTGGGGCCACAAAGACTTGAGTTGAAGGTCTGAGTCTGACACATGGTGACTGTGAAATTCTGGCCAAATTACTTAGCCTGGAAACTCTCTAAGACTCAGTTTCAGAGAAGATACTGACCTGTGCTGGTAGAGGGAGTTTCTTCATCTAGGATATACCTACAAAAGTGAAATCCACTACCCTAGTCACTATCCCTACCTGTTACACACACACACACACACACACACACAGACACACAAATTTCATATGCAAAAATTGCTGTCTTATTAGGATACAAAAATCTTGAGAATAGCAACAATTTCATTTTTGTCTTTGTCTCTCTAGTTCCTATTAGCCTGACAAATAGGAAATACTTAATACATTTTTGTTGATTAATTAAATACATTTATTCAGATGGCTCCCAAATGTACACTATTAGATCTGGTTCTATTATCTAAATTTTACTGATTTCTATTCAATGCTAGCAACTAAGAAAGTGTAAAACTGAATTTTTTTCCTTCTTCCTTCCCCCACCCCAATCTGCCCATTCTTTCAACTTTGCTATTTAGTTGATAACACCACCATTCTCTCAGTTACCTAAGCTGAAAACCTTAACACAATCTTATACTCTTCCATCTTCATTCCCCATGTCTGATCCCCAAGTCACATCCATTCTAGTGACACATTATCTCTCAAAGCTATCACCTCCTCTCCATTCACATTGTTGTCAACTCCAATCAGGCTACACAACATTTATTAGTTGAACCTTTGATCTGATGATACTTCCTTCAGACTCTCCCTTCCTTAATTCTCCCTTTGAGTGAATGCCAAATTAATTTCTAAATCTATGGATATGGCCATCATCACTTACCCATTAAAAAATCTTTAGTTATTTCCTGCTGTATATGATAGGACAGGATACCAATTCCTTACCATGAAATTTAAGACCTTTCCAGGCAGAGCCAAGATGGCGGCGTAGCAGCAGCAACATATCGCAGCTCTCACATAGCCACCCCAAAATACCCATAAAACAGGAATCTAAACCAATCCTAG
>JAQQSU010018577.1:0-10448 GCA_028627135.1 Pseudochirops cupreus
GGTTATATCCTAAAGAGATCACAGAAGTGGGAATGGGACCCATATGTACAAAAATATTTATTGCAGCTCTTTTTGTGGTTGCAAAAAACTGGAAATATAGGGGATGCCCATCAATTGGGAATGGCTGAACAAGTTATGGTATATGAACATAATGGAATACTATCGTGCTATAAGAAATGGGAAAGAGATGGACTTCATAATTACCTGGAGAGGCTTATACAAATTGATGCTAGGTGAGAAGAGCAGAACAAGGAAAAATTTGTACACAATCATAGACACATCGTATGTGTGATGACCAACCTTGATAAACTGGACTCTTCTCAGCAATGCACAGCTAAAAGACAACTCCACAAGTCTCAGGATGAAAGGAGATATCTACATTCAGAGAAAGATCTAGGAAGACTAGAGTTTAAATGGAGACTGAAGCAATTCATGCTATCGTTCTTTAAAAAAAAAATGCTTTCAGCAAAGACAACATTGGAATAAGTGTATAGCCTCCCAAGTAAACTTACTTTCTTTCCCCTCCTCACTTAATAGTATTTTATCTTTCCCAATTACATGTAAAGATAGTTTTTGGTTCCAAATTTTTTTCTCCCTTCTTCCCCTACCCCCTCCCCAAGACAGCAAGTAATTTCATACAAGTTATGGATATATAATTATGTTAAACATATTTCCACATTAGTCATGTTGTGAAGGAAAAATCAGCACAAGAGGGAAAAACCACAAGAAAGAAAAAAAAAAGTGGAAATAGTATGCTTCAATCTGTATCCAGATTAGATAGTTCTTTCTCTGCATATGGATAGCATTTTCTATCCTGAGCCTTTTGGAATTGTCTTAGATCATTGTATGGCTAAGTCTATCAAAGTAGGTCATCATACAATGTTGCTGTTAATCATGAACAATGCTCTCCTGGTTCTGTTCACTTCACTAAGCATCAGTTCATGTAAGTCTTTCCAGGTTTTTCTGATATCTGCCTTCTCATCATTTCTTATCGTATTCCAATAGTATTCCATTACATTTACATACTACAACTTGTTCAGCCATTCCCCAACTGATGGGCATCCCCTCAATTTCCAATTCTTGGCCACCACAAAAAGAGTTGCTATAAAGATTTTTTTCTGCATGTGGTAGACTTACTTTCAAGGGGTAACACTCTGTTTTATGCCTAAGTTCTGATCTTTTCATTACATAAAAATGTCAATTACTTAATCATTATGTAATTATTTAATTGTGTTGCTTATAATATATTTATATAATATACAATTATATATCATATAGTCATATGACTTAATTATTATTATAGACACAAATCCTAGGTAATCATGTTGAATGTTTTAAATATCTGAATTTTTACTAATATAATTGTTATACCACCCTTCTTTAACATGGACTTCCACAACTTTCTCTCAGTCAAAGTCAACCCATGTTCCCTTACTGCTTCAGGCTGGCTTCTTTGTTTCAGGCTGTACTCTTTGCTAGAGTACAGGTATGCCATACCTCATCAGCAATTTTCTGCTTACTCACTCTGAGCACAAATGCCCCAAAGCATGTTTCCAACTTTGGGGGATCAACTATTTATCTCTCCAGCTGTCCTCTTCCAAATTTTTATCTCAACTTTCAGCCCTCTCCTGCCATCTGGCTCCTTTTTTATTTTCAACATCTGCTCTGAGATCTATGTCTGGTAGCTTCCCTTTTAAAAGGAAGACCCCTAATTGTGCCTGCCTCAGCTGGGCCTAATTCCCTTACTCAGGGTTACTCCTTTCACCCAGAGGCTGATATAATTTGACTTTTTAAAAGAGCTATATTATTTCTTCCTTATGCTCAACTTAAAACCCAACAAAATATGGGTGTAAACTTATTTTTTTCATCATCCTTTATTAATTATATGTTGCTTTTAAGTGCAGTAGAATGTTTTAATGAAACACCAAGTATTCCGAAACATGTAGATATTTTGGAAATACAATAAAATTAGGGTTTCTGGACTTGAAAGGTCTTTAACTTCACGTGTTAAATGCTATTTGGCAGTAGAACTATTCTTAGGGATTTAGTTACTATACTTGTACTATCAGTCTTATTACTGTAATCCTAGGTAGGCCTCCTCAATTTGTTCCATCCCTCAGTTACATCCAGCTTCATGGTATGATTGAGATAATTATATTTTTGAAATCCCATAGCCAATAGATAGCTTGGTGGATCTCATCTGTGACTATGCCTACCATCTTGTCCTTATGGAGTGATGAAAGAGAAGGCCATGATAAAAAGGCCCAAACTTTGCTGAATTAGATTGTATTGAACAACTGATCTGCTGCCTGATCTAGTATGAACTCCTCAGCCTGAGACTGCTGTAGTGACTGGTCTTTCTGATTCTCTCAGTTTCTTGGATGTTTCATAGACATGTTGGTGTTGACGTGGCCTGGTTTTACAGATTGCCTTTGTACTTCTAATTTGCACCCAACCTTCTCCACTACATGGTGAGATTTCTCTGTCCACCCCCAACTCTCCATGGGAATCTGTCTAAATCATTAGGGAACAACATCTGCTATGCGATCAGCTTATATCTCAGGGAAACAGGTGATATAGAAACAACTTTAGAAATCTTATTTTGAAGCTTATGCTGCTGATTCATTTTCCGTTTTTAAGGACCCTTTAACGGCTTCTTAACCTTTTTTGTGTGTCCTGTGCCCTTCCAGCTGGCTGCTAGAGTCTTTGGCTAACTTTTCAGAATAATATTTCTAAATGCATAAAATAAAAGAAATATAAAGGAAAAATGTTCTAGAGACAGGTAGGTGGCACGATGGATAGAGTGCTGGGCCTGGAAGCAGGAAGATCTGAATTCAAAACCAGCCTCAGACATTACTAGCTATGTGACCTTGGGTAATTCACTTAGCCTCTGTTTATTTCAATTGCATCAGCTATAAAATGAAGACAATAATAGCATCTACCTCACAGAGTTGTGAATGTGACAATAATTATAAGTACTTATTTTTTATCTTTTAAAATTTTAGACTTAAATATTAAAACTTTATAATATATACACAATATGTATATAATATATTTGTAATATAACATATACATTATAAATACACATTAAGAAAAGAAAAATTAAGTTAAATATTAAAACAAACACAAAATGAGAATGTAAGAGAGGATTCAAAATATATAGCAATAAATGCCCATTTCTAGAAAGCTTATGTAATAAATATTACACGTTGTATCGAGAGCTATCCATCTTTTAATCGTAAGTACTTAGCATAGTGCCTGGCATATACTGTTCAGTCATTTCAGTCATGTCCAACTCTTTGTGATCTCCTTTGGGGTTTTCTTGGCAAAGATTCTGGAGTAGTTTGCCATTTCCTTTTCCAGCTCATTTTACAGATGACGAAATTGATTCAAATAGTGTTAAGTGACTTGCCTAGGGTCACACAGCTAATAAGTGTCTGAGGTCAGATTTGAACTCAGGGAGATAAGTCTTCTGAACTTCAGCCCCAGCTCTCTGTGCCCTATGGCACCCTAGCTGGCCCCTAGCTGGCACATAGCAGGCACTATCCAAGTGTCTTTTCCCTTTTCCTTCCCTTATATTAAAATATGGCTATCAAAATAGATGTTTGTAAAGTTCCCAGACCCCACTTATAAGCCTCTCTTTTAAGGTATATCACCATTAGAAATTATATGTTCGTAAAGGACCCACACTTAACTAGGCACATACAATAAATCTTTAGAGAATATATCAAATACACTCCATGATATCTAGGGACTAACAACTGAAGGAGGAGGTAATAATAGAGGTGTTTTGATACTCCTTCCATTGCACACATATATTCACATGCTTTGGGTACTTGTCTCCCTATTTTCTACACAGAAAGAAATAGTTCAGAACTGAATTTTGCAGCCATAACTGGAGACAATGATAAATGTGTTTAATCTTATAGACCTTAATCCTTGAGTCTACATCTACACAATCTATGAGTCTGATGGCGTACTTCTCTCACACAGACACAACTTATATCATCTCTTGGGCTATTGTTTTTAAATATTTTATTTTCAATTAGACAAAAATAGGCATATATACATATATATATATATATATATATATGTAAAATAATGGCTATATATACTTTGATTTGTCAGTTCTCTCTCTTTTCTTTTTTTTTGCTTTTTTTGGGAGGGCAATTGGGGTTAAGTGACTTGCCCAAGGTCACATGGCTAGTTTTTGTGTTAAGTGTCTGAGGCTGCAGTTCTTTCTCTTGATGCAAATAGCATCTTTCTTCATGTGTCCTATATTTTTGATTTGGGTATTTATAACAGTCAAAATAACTTAGTCATTCTGTATTAAGAGTTAATGAATATTTAGTAAGAACCCACTATGTGCCAAGCACTGTGCTGGGCACTAAGGATAAAAAAAGAAAGGCAAAAAGATTCCCTGACTTCAAGGAGCTCATTGTCAAATGGGGGAGAAGATGTGAAAACAGCTATGTGCAAACATGGTATATGCATGGGAGATAATCACAGAGGGAAGGCATTCGCATTAAGGTGGATCAGCAAAGATTCCTTATAGAAGGTGAGATTTCAGTTTGAACTTTGAAGGAAGCCAGGAGGAGGGGAGAGGGAATTTTAGGTATGCAGGATAGCTAGTGAAATCCATGGAGTCAGGAGAGTAATAAGGCCAGTGTCACTAGATCACAGAGGACATCAGGGAGTAGGCAGGATAAGGTGTAAGAAGGCTGGAATGGTAGGAAGGGGGAAGGTTATGAAGGACTTTGCGTGTCAAATAGAGGATTTTTACATTTGATTCTTAAGATGGGAACCAGTGGAATTTATTGATTGGGGGTGGGGTGGTATGAGCAGACTTGTGCTTTTAGGGTCTCCTTCAGGAGATCTTTTAGGAAGATCAATTTGACAGCTGAGTGGAGTCTGAGTTAGAGTAGGGAAAGACTTAAGGCAATCAAAAAACCACCCAGAAGGCTTCAGCCCTATTACTAATAGAAATGAAACAAAGTCTGAACAAAAGTTTCAATTTTTTTTAGCATCTTTTAGGGGAGAAATTGAGGAACAGCTAAAAAGAAGCTGTATCTGTCTTATCAGCTAGAGAAGATAGTCAGAATTTTCATTTTCAAGATTCACAATGTTTTTTTTAAATTAGTTTCTATGTGTAACACCACCTTTCGGGTACAACTCTAATTTAGCACTTATATTGGTGCTTTGGGTACCTAGAAGGAGGCTGTTAATTCAGATTTTAGGGGGAATCCTGTGGGGATCTGCACTCTTAACATAAGTGGGTTTGGATTAACAATCATGCCAATTAGTTCAGTTAGCTAATTGAGTCAATTAGACTCAGTTCTTATTAAAGATATTGACTTACATGAAACAGCAAGAAGAGTAATTATACCACATTCCCCTGTAAACCTGGGCTGTGTGCTCTCATTTTCCATAGGAAGAGTGGGTTCATACTTAGAGTACATTGATGGTTAAATGCACTTATAGGATAAACAGGAAACTATTCACAGATCCTGATACTGCAGGACTTGGAAATTCTTTCTTTCTTAGAGTGGGATGCTCTATGAAATTTTCTATCCCTTAGGTGGCTCTCTTTGCATCTATATCTGGAGTGAATAGCTCTGCTCCCCAGTGGATACAATGGCTCTTACTGGTCCAGCAGTTCCTTTGAAGATGCTTGACTGATTGGGGAGGAGAGAAGAATTCACTTCTCACTACCTGTAGGATTCTCTTCCAGATACAGGTATCTCCCACTCTGAAAATCTGAAATTCATCCAGAGCTTAGCCATTCAAAGCCTTCAGAGGTGTTAGTAGTTTGTTCGCTCAGCCAATCAAATCTTTCCCTTCTTTGACTGTATCAGAGGTGTATTCAGATATTATGGAGAGATCAGGGCACCAAGGTTTAACACCTCATTAAGACCTTGTAATTATATTCTGGACTTTCTGTGACTGAATCATTCAAAATAGAAAAGAAAACCCCTTTCTTACATTTATCTTCTTTCTATAGCTCTTGTGGAGCCAGCTTGAGATCCAATGCCTTTCAGATGAGCCCATGGACAGTCATACCAAACTTCCTCCCTCTACCCTCTCTGCTACTGACTCATTTCTTTATGAATTCTCTTTCTCCTCAAGTTCAAAGGCAGACTAATGAAAATACTCTGGGGTATTTTCAGTTGATTACCAAAATGTCTACTCTCTTTAATTGGTTTGGCCTCCTCTCTGAAGTGAAAACAAGAGCGATCTCTTTTCCCATGGAATAACTTCCTTCGCTTAATCCAGAGACACAAATTTAGAGCCTGGGGGTGGGGAGGATCACTGTTAATGACCATGTAACTTATTAGAAGTATGAAGGAACATAAAAACAGAGAGAAATATTTAAAGATACAGAGGATTGCAATGGAGCTTGTAGCCAACATTACCTCTTTCTTCCCTCCTACACCTTCCTCCCAACTGTTCTGAGGTGAGATTTCTGAAGAAAAGGAGTGAGATTTAAACTCTGATGAAGTTTTCCTTCTTAAAAAAAGCATGGGGAAGGGAAAAAATCAAGTTGATACGGAGACTTCACTCTTACCACCTGGGCTTCCCTTTAAATCAGTGGTTCTCAACCTGTGGGTCGCGACCCCTTTGGGGGTTGAATGACCCTTTCACAGGGGTTACAGGGGTTGCTGAAGACCATCGGAAATAGGTCTTAAGAACTGAGACATGGCTCCTCTATCTGTCTCCAGGCGGGTCTGCCTGCATGCAGACATGCCCACATAAAAGTATTAAAGGGTGGCGGCATTAGGAAGGTTGAGAACTACTGCTCTAAATAAATAGTTGCCTGAACTGCCATTTTGACTTTATCACATATTCACTCTCGTCTTGCCTCGTGTCTACCTCCTCCCTTCTCACTGTTTGGTCTACATGCTCTTATTATTCCAATTTTTGTATCTCTGTCTTGTTTATTTCTTTCCCCACCCTCTTTCTATCCCTCGTACTCTATCTCTCTCTCCATTTCTGTCTCTCTGTCTTCATCTCTCTCTGTCTCCATCTGTCTCTCTCTGTCTCTTTGATTCTGTCTATCTTTGTCTGTCTCTGTCTCCCTCCCTCCCTCTCTCTCCACTCTCTTTCCTCTCCTGTATGGGGACTCAAAATTTCATCAGGAGATGATGATCACTGGAGGTAACTGGTGACTGGTGATACGGTTTTTGAAATATGAATTCATGTATCTTTTCCTTTTAAAAATGGAGAATAGGATCTACTTTGTGCCCTGCACTGTGCTAAGCACTTTTGACAAATACTATTTTACCTGGCAGTTGTTTTTATTATCCTCACTTCATAGTTGAGGAAATCGAGGGAAACAGAGGTTAAGCAACTTGCCCAGGGTCACACAGCTAGTAAGTGTCAGAGGACAAATTTGAATTTGAACTCAAGTCTTCCTCACTCAACCCAGGCCCAGTGATCTATTGTCACCAGTTGTCTCTAAGCTAACACTTGTAGATAGAAGGCACTATGTATCTTAACTTGCTGTATGACCCTGAATAAGTCACTTAACCTATCTCAGACTCACTTTCTTTATCTATGAAATGGGACTGATAATTGCCCCTACTTCCCAGGACAGTTATGATATAATATGAGACATTAAAACTTAAAGCACTATGTAATACTAGTTATCATTATTATGAAGGCTGTGAACGTTGGCATCTTCTATTGACAAGTGTCAGCTTAGAGATAACTGGTGACAATAGAGCACTGGGCCTGGGTTGAGTGAGGAAGACTTGAGTTCAAATTCAAATTTGTCTTCTGACACTTACTAGCTGTGTGACCCTGGGCAAGTTGCTTAACCTCTGTTTTCCTCAATTTCCTCAACTATGAAGTCAGGATAATAAAAGCAACTGCCAGGTAAGATAATATTTGTCAAAAGTGCTTAGCACGGCACAGGGCACAAAGTAGATCCTATTCTCCATTTTTAAAAGGAAAAAAAATACATGAATTCATATTTTAAAACCCATATTAATATTAATGATAATTAACATTTCATATTAATAAAAATAATTTAGTCCCTTTGTTGTTTTTTTTAATTTCCAGGATCAGAGTAGGCTTTTAAAAACATGATTCTATCATCTTTCAAAAATGGAGGTCATAGTATTACCCCCAAAGTATAGAAACTAACATTTCATTGTGGTTATGGGGGGAAATGGAGCCAGTGGCGACATCACTTAAGTTCTCTTAAATTTCTCCTTTCTTTATTTTAAATCTGTTGGAGTTTCCTCAAATTTTATTCATTGTGCAGTAAATGACAGTGATATTTTTCAAGCTGAAATTGATTAAGCTCTAACAAATCTGAGCCAGTTATTAATGGTATCGAAATGGAAACTTTGAAAACCAACTGGATAAAATGGAAAGTTTTTATTGGGTGTGTTTTGTAGCAAAAAAAAAAAGATGAAAAAGATTGTGTTTACAAAGACTCATGTTTTGAAGAGTAGTGAGATTTAAAGAATAATATTATCAGAAGAAAATAAAGTGAATGTTACTGTTTCATTGATTACTGTTAAAGATGTGTGTTACCACACAACACTCACTTCTTTTTGGTCTCTGGAAAGAACCAATCTGTTGTTATAAAGGGAAAGACTGGGACAATTAAGAAGTAGATACTTTTCTCTTTTTACTGACAGGTAACCACTAACTATTAATAGTGAAGAAACAATTAGTTAAGTAATCTGAGATTCCAAAAATTGAACAACAGTAATTCTGGGTGGTTATAATTGCAGTGAATTTAATGAGAGATGTTTTGAGTTAGTGATACTATATGTTAATAAACAGGTCCTTAAAAGAGGTATATCCTCTTCTCTACATATTTAAGAATTTTTTTTTCCTTTCAAGTGCTTTGTATTATTTTATTTTTTTTAAGTTTTGTTTATTTTTAGTTTACCTCATTCATTTCCATGAGATTTTGATTTACTAATTTTCTCCCCACCTTTCCCCTACCTGCCACCCCAAAACAGTGATCCTACTCTATACACCCTCCCCCAATCTGCTCTCTCCTATATCCTCCCCCATCACTCCTCTGACTTCCCTGTAGGGCAAGATGCATCTCCTTACCCCAGTACCTGTATATTTCCCTCCTTTCTATTCTGCCCCCCACTTTTTTTATTCTCCACTTTGTCCCCATGCCTTTATATAAGTGTGTGCTTCTAACAATCCTCACCCCCAACCTCCCCTCCCCTCCCCCCTCTCATCCCCTTTGCCCCTACTCTCCTGTAGTTCAAGATACCCAATTTAAAGCGTATGTCATTCCTTCCATAAGCTATTTTCAATGAGAGTAAGGTTGACTCATTCCCTTTGGCTTTTCTGTTCTTCTCCTCCATTGTAACAATCCCTTGCCTCTTCTATGTGAGAGGATGAACCCCATTCTGTCTCTCCCTGTCTCCTCTCATACTATTCCTCTCCCATCTTTCAATTTCACCTTTTAAAATATCATCCCATCCTATTCAATTGATCCTGTTCCCTTTGTCTATGTACACATATATACACACACTAACATATGTATTCATATGCATATATACACTCCTATATAGACATATCTGTATGTATGCATATACATACATTTATACTCCCTTCACCTATCCTCATACTGAGAAATGTTTCACAAGTCACAATTCTCATTTTTCCATGTTGGCATGTAAATATTTCAACTTTGATAAGTTCCTTATGAATTCTTTTCAATGTTTACCTTCTCATGCTTCTTGTATTTGAATGTCAAATTTTCTATTCAGTTCTGGTTTTTTCAACAAGAATGCTTGGAAGTCCTCCACCTCACTGAATAAGCATATTTTCCCCTGGAACATTATACTCAGTTTTTCTGGGTAGGTGATTCTTGGTTTTAATTCTAGCTCCCTTGATCTCTGGAATATCATATTCCAGGCCCTTCAATACTCTAACGTAGAAGCTACTAGGTCCTGGATTATCCTGATTGTGTTTCCACGGTATTCAAATTGTTTCTTCTTGGCAGGTTTTAACATTTTCTCCTTGATCTGGGAGCTCCAGAACCTGGCTATAACATTCCTAAGAGTTTTCTTTTTGGGATCTTTTTCAAGAGGCAATTGGTGAATTCTTTCAAGTTCTATTTTGCCCTCTGATTCTAAAATACCAGGGCAATTTTCCTTGAAAATTTCTTGAAGGATGCTTTCTAGGTTCTTTTTTTGATCATGGCTCTCAGGTAGTCCAATAATCTTTAATTTGTCTCTCCTGGATCTATTTTCCAGGTCAGTTGTTTTTTTTCAATGAGATATTTTTTTCAATGAGATATTTCACATAGTTTTCTATTTTTTCATTTGTTTGGATCTGTTTAAGAGTATCTTGATTTCTCATAAAGTCATTTGCTTCCATTTGCTCCACTCTAATTCTGAACTAATTATTCTTTTCAGAAAGCTTTTGGGATTCTTTTTCCATCTGGCAAATTTGGCTTTTTAAGG
>JAQQSU010018578.1:0-10448 GCA_028627135.1 Pseudochirops cupreus
TATATATCTATATATCTATATATCTATATATCTATATATATGCAATTATTATTATTATTATTATTGACTACATCCAACTGGAACTTGAGATACACAGGCACTGTGGTTGGGAGATCCATCCTGTCCTACCGAAAAGTGACATAGGAGAGAATAGACTGGGGGAGGGGGGACACACTGGGATGGCTGTTTTGGGGTGGTGGGTAGGGTAAAGATGGGGAGAAAATATGTAACTCAAAATCTTGTGGAAATGAATGATGCAAACTAAAATAAAATTTAAAAAAACAAAACTCTGTATAAGTTTCAGCACCAAGTGGTTTGCAGCCCTTCAATTAAAGTATGAACTACCCGTCTGCCTGTGGAAGTAGGAATATTGGGAACCAAACACTTGTGCTGTTTCCTGCTGGCATCTCTTCTCCTCCCATAACTGCATCAACTATGTGGTAATGTTGCCCTTTGGGAATAACTCTATCCCCTTTACCTCTGCAAAACTGATCAGGGGTGTTGGTTCTGTTCCTAACGTCCTTGTCATATGACATTGTGAAATCAGAGCTAGAGATAGGATAGTGGAAAAAGGAAGAGAAGGAAGGAAATGAGTATTGTCTAAACACCTACTATGTGTGAGGCTCTCTGCTAAGCACTTTTTACAAATGTCTCATCTTATCTTCATAGCAACCCTGGGAGGTAGATGTTATTATTATCCCCATTTTACAGTGGAGAAAACTGAATAAGAGAACTGTTAAGTCACTTGCCCAGGGTCACCCATCTAGTCTGAGGCTAAATTTGAACTCAGGTCACCCTATTCCAGGCCCAGTGCTCTATCCAATATGCCACCAGTCAACTCCCTAATAGTGAAGATACAAGTCCACAAGAAGGTTAGTAAAGCCCATCCACAGTAGAAACTAAACACAGTAGAAAGTTTCAGAACTCTGAATAATTTAATTTGAAAGGCACATATGAAATATGCCAAACTGTAACCTGTTAAAATCATAGATAGTAACTCGATTCAACAAATGTTTGCTAAGCAGTTACTATACATGAGAGAAAGACCTAAAGGATTAACTTTTGAGGAGGAACTTAGCCATTTAAAGCTTTACAAATCATCAGCTAAATGGATGCTTTTGAATTTCATCAACATGTGTATAGGATACCAAAATTCAATTATATATAATGTCATTAAGCAAAGTACTGATACTTGAAACCCTTCATAGTCCCACTGTGATAAGTCCTATGATCTAATACCATAATTCATTTTCTGTATCCAGTGAATCTGTGACTGATATGCTAGATTTAATTCCCAGATGCCCCACAGAAGCACTTTTACTGGAAGCATCATTCAAGGGGATGTTTATGTTTATGAAAATAGAAATTGTTGCTTGATTACCTAATTCTACATAAGGTCTGTGCTAAGTAGTCTAATATGGACTGAAATACTTACCTGCAGTCTATGTATCTCAAGGGAATCTTGTTTGCACAAGGAAGTTGCCTGTAAAGTTAAATCTCAGTCTAAATAAAGTTGAAATAGCTGTATTGGGTATTGTGATCAAGTTATCTCAAATCTCTACCATCTTCCAGATTTCTGTTAACGAAACAAGTTAGTTCTGGGAGTTTGCTTCAGACATAGATTCTCAAGTTCTTTCGGTTTTCTAAGCCTGCTGATTTCACTAAGTATGCAAATTAAGGAGGTGATCTTTCTGTATTCTACACTGGTCAGACCATGCCTAGAGTATTCTATTTATTCACAGGTATAGTGTAGAAAGGACACAATGGAGGACAGCCAGTGAAAATGACCAGTCAGGAGATGGGATGCCTTGTGTGAGTACAGCAAGGAGGCTGCCTCAAAAGCACCTGGAAGGGAGCATGGCATAAGAAGACTAGAAAGATATGAATGGGCCAAGTAGTGGAAGGCTTTGAATGCCAAAGAGAGGATTTTATCTGAGAGGTAATAGGGAGCCACTGGAGTTCTGTGAAAAGAGAAGTGATGTGATCTTAGATTTCTCTCTCCAGCTAGATTCTAAGCTTCTATTGCCTCCTTGAGTGCAACCACCCCCTACCTATCCAGAGTTGACCATTGTGTTGTGGTCATGGTAGACAAGCAATAAATAATTGACTTCTTCTGATTAACAACCAGAAATTACATAAAAACTGATATAAAAACCTCATGTTCACATACTCAAATGACTATCTGATCTTTTTGACTTGGAAATTCCCTGCAAATATGCAGCCTGTAGCCCTGGTACAGAAGAATCCCTGTGAGATGTGTAGTTAGAGAAGACTTAGGTAATCAAACATGCTCTTGGACAAATCACTTACTCTCTTTCTGGGAAAAAGCAGTTGCAAAGTTGTCTGCTTTGACAATTCACTTATCTGTGGCATAACTCCTCCAGGAGTTTCTAAGAGAGGCAATTCCTCTGACCTTGAGTCATGAGACAGCAATTGCTCATTTTGAATGTGACAAATGGTTGGATGCTGGATCAAACAGAGAGCCATGTGTTGTATATATTGTATATGTTGATGTTTCTATGAAGACTTAAAGAGATAGTGAGCTTTAAATTACTAACTAGGGAAATATAAATACCTGAACTTTTCTATGATTCTAGGACAAATGTAATTTATTTGATCATAGACAGAAGATGAATATTTTATCATTAACTATAAGCTAAGATGGGGTAACTGTCAGAGAGGACACAGAGTCTGAAACAAGAAACATAAGAGAGAAGGGAAAAGACAGATTTCCAAACTATGTGAAAGAGACACCATAATTGTGTGTGTGTGTGTGTGTGTGTGTGTGTGTGTGTGTGTGTGTGTGTGATGTCTTGTTTATTTACCTGGAGCAAATTCAGGTAAATAGAGGAGCAGCTGGGAGGCAAGAGAATAAGAGAAATAATCAAAAGCTCAGTGAGAAAGTGAGTAAGAAGCAGAGTGGGAATCAAGAACTTAGCAAGGGTAGGATAAATTCAATGCAGAAGTCACATTCGAGGACCTTTTACAGATGGTTCCTGAGACAGGGATACTACTGATGTTTACGGCTCCAGAGTAACTGTGGTTTACTCCCAGGGCATGGGTCTTCTTCACTCGTGTGCCTTTTTGGTAGATCACTACAAGTGGGTGCCCACTTTTCCACAGAGATGCTGAATGCATGGATGGGAGAGTGTAACCCAAGTTTTTGTGTAAATTCGGATATATTTATTATTCCTGCATTTCCTTTCATATAAGAATCTTGGGATTGTAATGACTTCTATTTTGCCTTACTGTCAAGTCAATGGCAACATTGAAGATCTTCTAAACTGGCTCCATCACTGGAATGCTAGAATCCAAGCTGGTTTTCTCTTTTTTCCTATGTCGCCACAGTCTCTCCAAACAATCTGAACCTGATTCTGAAGAGCATCATTTCATTTTCTTCAGGCTTTGAAGCACTCTCTTCTTCCTTACCAAAGGCTGGCTGAATTCTGGAGGGCTGGACCAAATGTGAATTCAATGGCTAAAGGCTGTTAAATACTCTGTGTTGTAAAGACATTTTTACACTCTACATGACTAAATTGTTACTTGACAGGAGGAGGGATTTTATATTTTTTTGTGAAAAAAGACTTTTCTTATAACATATTCTGTTTTGTTTCTTCTTGAAGGGCAAAAAACCATCCCTTTAAAAATCCTTGATATTTGAGGGAAAGAGAAGGGGATATAAGACTACAGAGACTGCAGAATTACAATACTGAACAATCTATTACATATACATATATCTTCAGCTATGTATATAGACATGTGTGAATCTATACATACATGCACATGCATGTGAATATATGTATATATGCATATTGTGCACATATACACTTATATGAAGTTTTCACAGAAAACTCCTTATACCATTGAAACTGCTGATCAATCCTATCTGTATCTGTATCTATATCTATATCTATATCTATATCCATATCCATATCTATATCCATAATCTATATCTATATCCATATTTATATCCATATCCATAACCTATATCCATATCCATATCCATAATCTATATCCACATCCACATCCATATCCATATCCATATCCATATCTATATCTATATCTATATCTATCTATGTCTATATCTATATCTATATCTATATCTATGTCTATCTGTTGTATACACAAACAAACACATATATGCAAGTCAAGTCAAATCAGCAAGTCTATATTATAGTCCTAATATGTGCCAGGCACCATGCTGAGCACTGGGGCTCTGAGCTAAATTGTAGCCATCTCTATGTTTATATCTTTATTTGTGTCTATATTATATCTATATCCAGGGACATGTTGATAAATATTCAAGAACCAGCTCTCCAAGAAAAATGATGAATACACAATACAATTTTAAGTATAATTTGCATTATTAACACATTCTCCATCACTTTCTTAAACCTAGACAATCAACAAAGCAATAAATCAAGCCCTGATTTTTAGCATTTGCTGATTTCCCAACATGTGAATGTGCACACCAAAAAAGTAAACGATGAACTCTCATGAGTTCATTTACTCTCATAAATCACAAATCATTGTGATTTATCTATGTATATACTATATCTATGTATATACTATATATATGCAGATAAATGATAGATAGATAGAGAGATAGGACCATAAAAAATGAAGATCTTAGGGTTAAGGTTGCTCTGGAGACTCCAAAATACCAACACATCGGATCCTGCTGAATGAATTCGACTCAAGTCTTCTCAGCCAAAGAAAAGTAAAGTTTATTAATAGTTCCTTAAAAGTTCACCATATGGGGTAGACTCTTAAAAAGCCTAGGTATCTGTGATGCTTGCATTGGGCAAGCAGGCCAGAGTAAGTCTGACACAGAGAAAGTCTGTGCTAGGTTATTCTATGGCGCTCTCACACTACATGGAGGGAAGATGGGGTCTTATGTACAGAGGAATCTAGGGGTGGTCTAGAGGAGGAGTTTGGGGAGGGTCTTCAGGAGGAGTCAATGATGTCACACTCCAGTAATGAGTTTGGGGAGGGTCTTCAGGAGGAGTTAAGGAGGTCAGTGCAAGGGTGGATTGATATTTTGATAGGCTCAAGGGTGGGAAGTAGATAGACAATGGAGGGCTAGGCTAGTAACAGAGGTTTGGGCCCAGCCACAAGGAAAAACTTATGGCTTCTGCAAATGCCTCATCAAGTGGGAAGATTTAATCAGACTTTGAGAGGTTTCCCAGAGCCTGTACCTCAAAGATTCAAGGAGAGCTCAGGGGGGCTCCCAGAGCCTGCACCTCATCATAGATAGATAGATGATAGATAGCTAGAGACAGAGAGAGACAGACAGACAGACAGACAGAAAGAAAGAAAGAGAGAGAGATAGAGATAGAGAGAGAGAAAGAGAGAGAGAGAGAGAGAGAGAGAGAGAGAGAGAGAGAGAGAATGTGTATGTAAGTATACACATGCATATACATGGAGAATAACATATAGCTATAGGGAATTCATTATGAGAAAACTCATCCCACCAATTCAGAGGCCACCTCTGGTCTGGGTGAGTTTCTTGGGAGCACTGAGAGATAATACAACTGCCCAGGGTCACACAGTCAGGTGGTATTTGAACCATCTTCACTTGTGCTTTCTTACCTCCCCTGGATGCCTCTCAGTCTCTGTCTTACCTCTCAATAGTCATAGCCTGGAAATTGCTAAAGAGTAGAAGCTGTTGATCCCTACAGTCACCACATTTACTTGAGGTCAAACACATTTCAGTTGAATTCAACTTAGAAATCATTTACTAATCCCTTGTCAGGTACAAAAGCCCTGGACAAAGGAAGATGAAAGGAAGGATAAATGGGATGGAGTTCCATACCCTTTGGCAGCTTTTAGTCTCCTGAGGGAGATAAGGAATGTTCAGAAAGCTCTGTGGTGTGTGGCAGAACATTATTGCATGAGTACAAAAGTGGTGCTCACAGATGTGTGTTTAAGGGAGGTCAGGGGAGGACTAGGCCACTACCAGCTATGTGGCAGGTATTGGGGGTGTATATGAAAAGATTAATCAACCTGCTCCCAGACCACAAGCCTTAGACACCCAAGCCTACATCTCTGAAGAGAATTCGATCATCAGATCATATGACCAAACAATCATTCTAGAATCTTTCCACCTAAAAGTCAAAAGTAAATAAAAGTCAGCTGTTTCTGTTTACTTGCCAAAAACCAAGCAGGTGATGACCTCAAGATTCAGGGAAATATTCATTCACATTTTGGATTAAGCAGAGAAAAAAACCACTCTGTTTCTGGTATTTGCTTTTAAGGACCAACATATGTTCAGTGTTCTGTTTTTTCCCCCAAATTATGTTTTATTTCTAGTGCATTCTATTTGAGATAGAAAATGTCTTTTAATAATAACTCTCATATACTGCATGCTCAAAAGTGAAGTTTTTTTAATTAAATAGGTTTTTAAAAAATCAAATGTGAGCACAAATGATATTGTTTCATGAGATTACAAAAATAAGAGATAGCAAAAAGAATTTTGAAAAAAATGATTTCCCAGCAGTGCATTGAACACAGCAGCTAAACTCTCAATAAGAGAAAATAAGTTAGCAAAATTCTACCCACTGGAAATGGGAAACTGAAACAGGAGCTGTTATACCAAACATCAATGGCAAATATACAGGAGAAAAGAACCCTTGGCAGAAAAAACACCCCTACTCCTTGTATAGGGAAAAGATCACCAGGGTTCATTTCAAGCACCATTTCTACCATTTACTAGTTGTGTTACTTTGGACAAATTCGTTTAAATTCTCATATTCTTAGCTAGTGACGCAGTGGAAAGAGTGCCTAGCCTGGAGTCAGGAAGATGAGTTTTCGTGAGTTCAAATCCAGCCTCAGACACTAACTGTGTAACCCTGGGAAAGTCACTTATCCCTGCTTGCCTCAGTTTCCTCATCCATAAAATGAGCTGAAGAAGGAAATGGTAAACCACTCCAGGAACTCTGCCAAAGAAACCCCAAATGGGATCACAAAGAGTCACACACAATTAAAAACAGCTGAACAACAAATTCTCAGCTACCTTCATCCCCTTCAGTAGGGATAATTACATTTGTGCTATTTCAGAAAGTTGGTCAAAATGGCACCAGGTAATAAAGGGGTGTCAATCTTGGTCTATAAGGATGGAAAATGGAAAAATGTCTTTTTTTTTCATAGAAAATTAAGTCAACAAATATTTATTTAGGACTAGGACTAGAGTTCTAAGTCCTCCTTTAACCTCCATAATAAATATATCTGTGAGTACCTCTCTTACATACCTACTAGGTACCAGGTACTTGAGGTGGGGGACTACTCTGGCAGAATGGTAGACATACTTCCAGATACAATTGCTGTACCTCCTCTGTTTTGTGAAGCTTTTGCATGTGTGTGTGTGTGTGTGTGTGTGTGTGTGTGTGTGTGTATGTGTGTATGTGTGTGTGTGTGTGTGTGTGTGTATGTGTGGACAAGTATGTGAATGTTGGCTGGGCAGGGAGCTAGAGGAAAGGAGACCAATTTTAGTATTCATCTAGTCTACAAAATTCTAAAATTAAGTTTCTTTCTTATAATTTGAATTTGCATTATTTGGATATTTCCACAAAGTTCTCTTCTAATTCTTCCTGGAGGACTGAGATTTAATTTGTTTCCATTAAAGTTTATGTTTGATCAGTAAGCAGTGAACAATATAAGAAATCCTTAAAAGTGTACAATGTCTTTCACATTTCCACCTGGATGTCCCAAAGCCATCTTAAACTCAACATGGCCACAGTGTTATTTATTCTATTCCTCTTCTCCCCAGAAAGTCTCCCATCCCTTATCCAAATTTCCCTATTTCTGTTGAAAGCAATAGCCTCTCAATGCTTGACCTTACTTTGAATCTCTCTCTCGTGACTCTGCCCTAATTGCTTCACGACACAGTGGCCAGATTGAAATCCCTGAAACAGATCAGATCATGTCACTCCCCTTCTCAAAACTCTTCAAATATTGCCTCTGATAATAATAATAACATCTAGTATTTACATAGCACTTTAAGGTTTACAAAATACATTGTCTCATTTGATCCCTGACACACTCTTGATGAGGTAAATGCTAGGATAAAACACAAACCCTCAGCCTGCTATGTAAAGTCCTTCACAATGTGGCTTTCCATTGCCTTTCCAGTTATTTCATATCAATGCCCTCTGCACTCTGTTTCAATCAAATTTGCCTGCTGGCTCTCCCCTGACCTCCCATGAATTACCTCTGGGCCTTTGTATGGGTATTTCCTTGTATCTGGAGTAGTCTCTTTCTTGACCTTCCTTTGTGAACTCCCTCCCCTCCACAGGAGTCCTATCTGTTCATGCTCACTCCCTTTAAAATGACTTTCTATTATTTTGTACAAACATTTAGGTATAATCCGATAGAATGTAAGCTACTTGAAAGCAGGGACTATTATCTTCTTTGTACCCCCAGTAACTAGCACAGTGTTCTGTAGTGACTCGGTAAATAATTGTTGAATTCATATAGTCTTTCATGAGATCAAAATACTATGTTAACCTTCAGTGGGTTTTTTGTTTTTTTTAATGGAAGGAACTCTCTCTACCAATGTAGATCAGCATCATTCTACATTTTATGGACAATTAGACAAGTGCCTTGCTTGTTCAGTCATTTTTCAGTCATATCTGACTCTTTGTTACCTCATTTAGGGTTTTCTTGGCAAAGATACTAGAGTGGTTTGTCATTTCCTTCTCCAGCTCATTTTACAGATGAGGAAACTGATGCAAACAGAGTTAAGTGACTTGGCCAGGGTCACACAGTAAATAAGTGTTTGGGGCTGGATTTGAGTCTTCTTACACACTATGGTGCCACCTGGCTGCCCATGTGCCTCAAGTACTGGAAGAGTAAATAAATTGACCCAAGATCACACAACTAGTATAGGTCACAGACTTGACTCTGAGGTCAGTATTTGACCCTTTCCTTAATCAGCTTTTGTAAATGCCTAGAAATATGTAAGGAGGCTTGGTCATGTCTTCAGTACCTGACCCAACAGCTTACTGTGCAGTGAGATTCCGGAGTTCCTATGAGGGCTGGAGGAAGTGTAACCCCTCTCTGCTTCTGAGTCTGAAATAGGAAAAAGTGGACCTCCCTGGCTGCTTCAGATGCTAAGAATATTATCTCATCTTAGTAAAGTTTTCCATCCCAGAAAAGATCACATTCTGTTCAAAGCTGCTTGGTGCCACTCACATGTGGCCTATGGAACCATCTCTTCCTGTCCCTAATTTTCTGAGTCCTTCATCCAGTGAATCTTTCTTGAATCACTATCCCTTTCAAGATTCTAGGATCTGTTCTTCCCCTCTTTGCCAACCCCCCCTCCCCTGCCCAATCTATCAACACATATAACTCCCAGTGACAATAATGTGAAATGCATGTGTACCAAGGGGGGCATAGAATTTTTATCTCTGCTGAAATGGTACCAATCCGATACAAGGAAGTTGTTGGGGTTTTGTTTTTTTTTGCTTTTTTCGCTTTTTTTTCCCCAAGGCTTTTACTCAGGGCGACGGATTGCGTGTTTGCGTAATGGTGGTGTTTTTTTTTCTTTTTAATTTTAAATCGAGATTATGTACATATTTTATGCAGGTTAATATATCCTTTTCATGTAAAATTTAACTGAAGCCAATTCTAACACATTAACGACAACAAGAGAAATTCTCCAGCTTATTATAAACATCCTTCAAAAAACCTGAAATGCATGTCCTCTGGAAATAATTTTGCCAGTATTTAGGTTATTATTAAAATCCTCTCAGAATACTAACACTGGTGTCTAATGTGCCTTAAAGCCCCCTTTTTCCCCCCTACTTATGATAGTGAAACTCTTTTCTGGCCCTGGCGGCACGTTCTCTGTAGCTAGAACATAGTGATTGAGGAGAAAAGATTTTTCCCATAACCCAAGCAAGCTCTAAACTTGATGAGACAGTTCCATGTTATTCTCACTTTCCTAAGATCTAAGGGCACAATTGAACACAAACTCACTGTGGGGAACGATGAACTGAGTTCATTCTGTGTCTTTAACTCTGGCAGACCAAATGATAGCTCACATTTCCTGTTGATTTTTGCTAAAATGTGAGATGACCCTGGGAAAGGATGTATCTGCCTAAGTATCAAAGATTTACAGATTCCTGAGCCTGAAAAGAACCCCTGGGGTCCACCTAGTTGGGCTTCCTGCTGCCATGTGGGGTAGACCATGCATACAAGAGCCATACAAGATAATCAGTAACATTTCTGATTTCTAGAGATGAAAATCTATAATCTCCTTTAGAAGCCAATGAACACAGTCAGGTGTTCCTTATGTAAAAACAATTTTCTTGATGTCTAACTGTACTCTTATTGCAAATTAGGGTTCACTCCTTTGTCTTTGGTGAAAGTGGAGGTAGAGGGTGTTAGCAACATAATGTATCCCTATTTTAATAAGCATTCTTATTGGGGGGCGGAGCCAAGATGGC
>JAQQSU010018579.1:0-10448 GCA_028627135.1 Pseudochirops cupreus
CTATATATGCAATTATTATTATTATTACTGACTACATCCAACTGGAACTCGAGATACACAGGCACTGCAGTTGGGAGATCCATCCTGCCCTACCAAAAAGTGACATAGGAGAGAATAGACTGGGGGAGGGGGGACACACTGGGATGGCTGTTTTGGGGTGGTGGGCGGGGGAAAGACGGGGAGAAAATATGTAACTCAAACTCTTGTGGAAATGAATGATGCAAACTATAATAAAATTTAAAAAAAAAAAAAAGAACCGTGCAGAAGAGACAGGAAAGATTTAGAGAAAGACAGCTGAGTGGCTGTTTAACATTTGACACCCCGGTTTCTCTAAAGAAGCAGAAAAGGCACTTTTTTTTCTAGCCAAAGTTGGGTTTAAAACCGACTTTGGGTATTGGAAAAGCCACTTTCTAAAGGGACTGATGGATTTAAACCTACTTCCCCCACATCTAGTGCCACAAGTATGGGAGTGTGGGTTTGATTCCTCCAGGATCCTGTGGAGCTCCACCGAGACTGCAATTTGTTCCTCCTGAAGGAATGGCCAATTTCTAGCAATATTTCCTAAAAAATAAGAAATTGCCTAAGGGAAAGACAGAACTGAACCCATGAAGTGATAAAGAGGTAGTGAATGTCTGTTTCTTTTGAGGATGAAGGAGGGACCGTAGAAAAGCCCAGGATGTAACAGGCTGAGGGAACTGGGTTTTGTGGGGGTTTGGGATGTTTATAAATATTAATTTGGGTTGACATACAAAAACATTTGATGGCAAGTGGTTTTCAGGACCTCATGTTCACCCTCCTAAGTAGTAGCTCTTTTTCTATGGATGAATAACATTAATAAAGCAAATTTACATGTATAATCCAAAAACAGTAATAATGATGGCTTTTATATGCTATCTATGTGGCTCAGTTACTGGGGAACAAAGAGAAGAGATGATCAACTCAGAACTGAATCCAAAAAATCAATACCCATTTATGCGACAGGATGTGCCCAAGAGATCCCTGGGCTGGTAATAGGTAGGATTTGCCCAGTGACCTATTTTGTACCTGTCTCCTTATTTCTCAACCAACTGTCCTGGGAAGATGGAGAAAATGAACACTGAATCCTTAGCTAACTGGGCTATGTCAAAGCTTCACTGATTGGAGACCTCAGAAAGTGAACATGGAAAGAAATATGGTATCAGGACCTTATGAACAGTTCTGTTTAAGAACTTTTTCTCTTCTTGAACTGAATACCTACAGGCTCTCCCCAGCTTCTGTTCATCCTTCTTCCAAACATTCAACTATTGTGATGGTTAAATAAATAAATAAATTTATTTTTTTTAAATAAATAAGGAAGAGCGGCAAGAAAAGCCCTTGCAGTAAGGATAGGAGGCTTGCAGTGGCTCAGGTTACTAATGATCTACCATAATTCAGTTGAGCTCAGTCCATGTGAGCTCCAAAGACAAAAGGGAGTTAAAGTAACCCAATTTCCCTGTCATAGGGGAAGATGGCAGACATCTGCCCAATAAGAAACCCACTGCTTAATGACCAAAGAGATAAAGAGGTTCAATACCATGGCCCTAGAAAGTCCTTGGTGTTGGGTGGACCCTTCCATTAGCCCCTGAAGCAAAGGCAAATCATAGACAGGGTAGGTAGGGTGGTGGGGATAGAAAACCCTTGACATAAACCCTTTTAATAAAGGAATGCTGACTTCCTCTCAATCTTCCCATGGAAGGATGAGAAGCTTAATTTAAAATAACAGGAGCCTCCTCCCCAGTTGTCTGGGAAAAGTTGTCTATGGGAACCGCGGTAAAGATCGTCTCACATCTAGAAGTACTTGTTGGTAGTCCTTGCTATCTTCCCGTAAAGACCTCTTTGATGGAGAAGAAAGGTCATTTATGTCGACATTGAGAAGTTTTGGCCACACTTCACGGTGGATATCATCTGTCAGAAGCCCACCTTCACTAATTGCCATGCATCGAAGCGCAGCCACATCAGTAGGATCACTGTTCAGGGCTTGGTGAATCTCTGCGGCTTTCTTTTTCTTCTTGGCATTATAGTCTGCTCCCTCGGAGCCCATCACCCCAAGCCCTCAATGGTGGCAGTGGTGTTGGCGGCAGAGGCGGCAGCTACAGCAGAGCCTCTCCCCAGCTCTCTTTTTGAAGAAAAGATACCACAATCTCCTCCTTCCTAGTGGGAACTTCTTTAGGCCTTTCTCACTGTGGTAATTTGTAATTACTTCTGTATTTCAATGAAACAGAGATAATCAGTCAATGCTTTTATTTTTGTCATTTTTTGGAGATGGTAATTTCTTCAAGTAGGTTAAGATTTATTGCTAGCTCCTTTGGGCAATTTCTCTTCTATGATTTTTCTAGGCCTCCCTACTTGTATTATATCTATGT
The DNA here is from genome assembly GCA_028627135.1 of Pseudochirops cupreus. Classification (NCBI taxonomy): domain Eukaryota; kingdom Metazoa; phylum Chordata; class Mammalia; order Diprotodontia; family Pseudocheiridae; genus Pseudochirops; species Pseudochirops cupreus. The sequence continues at coordinate 2,382 of JAQQSU010018579.1, forward strand.
GGCATCTAGGCAGTATAATCAGTCAGTCGATAAATAATTGATAGAGTGCTAGACTTGGACAAGTTATTTTGATCAGATTGTTGCAGACACAGTCTTCTTAACCAACTATTCACCTCCCAAATCTGCAACCTAAAACTGACCCTCTTTTAATGAGTAAATAAGTATTATATGTTTTTACAATCAAATGGATACCATTAAGCTGGTGGGAAAAGAAAATACACTCTGTTAAATGTGAAATTTCCTTTCTCTATCCACCCACAAAATTTTTTTTTCCACAGGCTACAAATAAAGATGTTTACTGATTTGGAATTTATGATACCTCATATAGGATGTAGGAGAAGTTTCCTGTCATACGCTTAACAGGCTTATCAAAGTCAGACAACATAACAAGTTTAATTATGCTAACATAATCCTAATTGGATCTTTGGGACATTACCCCAGAAGCATAAAAAGTTCCTAAACTTTATGCGGTTAAATTCTGAAACTTTAAATCACTTCAGGGACCAAAAACAGTCTCAAAAAACAATAAAAGATTTAAATTGGCTTTTGGATTCAGTAGTCGATCCTTTGATGACTGCATCTGAAATATGGAATGAAATTAAACATTGAGAAGAACTGCACATGAAGCCTTAACAATGACATGGGATGATTCCTTATTTAAGCATTTACAGGTGGAATATTATTATTTCTGCCATGTAGCAGCTGAGCAAACTTTAACCTCTCTCCAACTATTTCACTCATAAAGGTAAGTGGGAATTTAAAGCAATAGGATTTAGAAATTCTAAGTTAATGTAGAAACATTTCTAACATTCAATTCAGGCACAATTAACCTGTGAAGAACATAAACAAGAAAAGTCCAATGAAATAATAAGCCATCTTTGAAAGCCTGGTGTACATATCCAGCCATCTAGAAAACGGTTCATTGTACGAAGAGAGAAATATGTAATTGTTTGGTCCTTCCATAGAAAGAGGCATCTTCTTTTTTCATCTAGTATAGCCATCTCAAGTCTTGGGGATAATGTTCAAATGCTTTTTAAAAATCTATTCAAATGTACTGTGCCACTGATTATAGATTCAGATGATAGATAAGAACAGAAGGTGTGACATAAATGATGTTATCATTGTATCATAATAGCATAAATCCTATTGTCATTACTCATTATTGTTGTTGTTATTATTGTTATGTTAGCTCTGGGACACTGTTTTTGGAGGACTGGTTTTTTGTTGTCTCATACAGTGATGCGAACATGGAAAATCAAGAAAATGATTCCTCTTGAGTGCTCTAAACTGCTTCTTCTCCATTAGTATATATAACTTATTTTATACTTCTATGTTTTAAGGATTTATGTTTTCATTAATATGGATGCAACCTCCACCAGTGCAAATCACAATGCTACAAACTAGTAGAGTTTTTAGAATTGTTAAATAATTCATCACCTTGCATTCACCCTTGGGCTGTTCACCCAACACCACCACGTTTTGTTAAACAGCAAGGCTTCAGCAACAAAGAGTCTGTAACCAGGCCCGTGCTGGGAGCCTCTTGAGATGCTAAAGCTAGCCAAAGCTTGTGTTCAGTCTGCATAGCCTTAGAGAACTGGTCCCTTCCCCACCGTAATGAAGCTTCTGGGTAATATTTTGATGGGGAACTCACCTAATAAATATAAAAAAGAAAGCACCATGAAGCCTTTTTAAAAGGCTAAATCCATGATAATATACAAAAAAACAGATTTAAAGAATAGTTAACATGCTTTTCCATGCTCGAGTCTATAGCCCTACTCCAAATCATCCTGTACATAGCCACAAAGGGATTTTCCTAAAGATCAATATTTGATCCTAATATCAAATATAAAATCCTCTATTTGGCATTTGAAGTTCTTCACAACCTAGTCTCATCATACCTTTCCTACCTTATTGCACATCACTGTACTCCACATACTCCATAGTTTAGACCAGTGATTCTCAACCTTCCTAATTAATACTTATACATGGGAGTATCTGCATGTGGGCAGACCCACCTGGAGATGATAGAGGACTGGTATCTCAGTTCCTAAGACCATCGGAAATATGTGTTTTCTGATGGTCTTAGGCGACCCCTATGAAAGGGTCACTCAACCCCCAAAAGGGTCGTGACCCACAGATTGAGAACCACTGGTTTAGACAAATTGACCTTCTCTCTGTTCCTCAGAAATGACACTCCATCTGTCATTCTGTGCATTTGTACTTACTGTCCTCCATGCCTAGTATTATCATCTCCTTCTTCATCCCTGCCTTTGGAATCCCTGGCTCCCTTCAAGACTCATTTCAAGTGCCACCTTTTGCATGAGATCCTTTGTACCCTGTACTCACCCACCCATCCCCAGCTGTCAATGCCTTCCACACATGTTACCTTTCTGTTTTGGTTTGTTTTTTATGAGTTTTGTTTTATACCACTATATGTGTGTCTTGTCTATACCATCAGAATGTAAGCTCTTTGAAGAAAGAGACTGTTTTCACTTTTATATTTTGTATCCCCTGACTAATATCGTGCCTAGCACATAGTAGGTACTTCATAAATGCATGTTAATTGATTTATGTATATGAGACCTTCCGCTGTATTTAAAACAACAGTGAATAAACTGAAGAGATTTGAAACACACTGCCTACAATACTCCTGAGCTGCCAGCTTACAATGATTAAAAAATTACAATGTAATTTAATAAATTAAAATGTAATTGGAGGGGCGTCTACGTACCACAGTAAATAGAGCACCCACCCTGGAGTCAGGAGGACCTGAGTTCAAATCTGACCTCAGACACTTAACACGTACTAGCCACGTGACATTGGGCAAGTCACTTAACCCCAAATGCCCTGCCCTCCCCCCACCAAAAAAAAATTATTGGGAACTATTTAACAAAATAAATAAAATATAATAAGAGACATTACATTTTAAATCTAAGTCACTATGCAGCCCCTAGTGATCCTTATGTAGAGATAATAACCTGTGTTTCTATTTGAGTGTGACAATACTGATCTATTGCACAACGGGTTTATTTGTACAGGAAAATCAGTCATTCCAAGAATAATTTTGTCTAATAGGGTGTGGTACCACATGCAAAATAATTTTGTCTAGTTGGGTATGTGAAGGGGCAAAGTAAGCCCCTCTGTAAGGAATAAGATTATACAAACCAAGGGCCTAACTCAATAAGACCTTTCTATTACCCTGAGTTGTTTTGGAACAGAAAAATGCTGGGAACATGAGGGCTACGCTTCTCCTGGAACCCTGAGCAAGACCTTGAGAAGAGATATGGTTAACTGCTCAACTCCTGGAACTAGCCATTCCAAGGAAACGTTGTTCTTGGGGAGGGCCTTGGAGGAATTGGCCTCCCTCCCTGGCCTCACACAAGATCATACTTGCTAAAAAAAAAAGAACACCTGGCAGTATGCCTTCTTTGTTCTCAGCACTACTTAAACAGTAAGATTCAGACCCCAAATTGGAATCTCACCCATGGAGGAGACGTCCTGCCTGGGACCCTCCCGAGCGGAACCCTGATGGCTGTACCCAGGATTCCCCAGCTTGTGTGGTCAGGTGTTGGTGCTTCTCTGCATTGGTGATGACTGTAAATATGTATAGATATGTTCTGCTATGCAGTTGGAGCCCTGCCTGTCCCGTGTGGGACCCTGATGGGTGGTCAGGTGTTGGTGCTTCCCCTGCATCAATGATGATCGTGAATATGTATGTGTATATATATATATATATATATATGTATGTATGTATGTGTATATATATATACATATATATATATATCAATATCATAGTTGCTCTTATTTTACTATTGCTAAGCCTTTACTCTGTTGTCTCTGGCTTCCTTCCCACTTGCCTATTTTCTAAATAAACTATATTGGATCTTTTGAAATGCTGAGTGTTCCATTCATGCGAATCCTGAACCATCTTAATCAGACAGTAGATCCCTGCTCCTGGGGAAGCTGAGGCTGGTACTGATGAATCCCTGGATCTCAGTAGCTCTAAGCTATAGCAGGGTTTTAAATCTGTCACCAATATGGTGAATACCAGGAAGTAGGGGGGCACCTAAGCAGATTGCCTAAGTAGAAATGAACTGGCCCAGGCCAGAAATGAAACAGGTCAAAGCTTCTGTGATGATCAGCAGCGGGATTAGGCCCATGAGTGGCTGCTGCACTTCTAGCCTGCCGAACATAGGGACGCCCTGTCTCAAAAAATAAAAACAAATATTAAAAAACATTTTTGTCTAAAATATTTAAATCATAAGTGCTTTCTAATGATTATACTGAAATGAGCGATTGTCAAAGTAAAATTTTATTATTTTGGGGCTTGGGGGGGAAGTTGTTTGTTGTTTATTTTTGCTTTTTTTTAAATTACACTGGACTTTGATAACATTTCTCTGAGAAACAAATTTACCTGTTGGGTACCTCTCCAAGCTGCTAGAGTTGTGCTATGGGGAATAACAGTGTGTCTTCAAAAAGACATTATTGTCAAGAAAGAAATTACATACTAAATCAGACACTCCTAGCAACGCTAATGAAAATAACTGCTTCTGAAAATGTGTATTGTCACGTTGATTTGTTCTACTTGTGTCCCCCTCGAGTCCTACCGACCTGGAAAGACTTGAATACGAGTACAGAGAGGGGTGCCTCATACCCACAGAACACCCGACCTAAGTGAAAATAAAGGCTCAATACCAGAAGGCTTGTCATCTGGAGATAATATATATATATACATGATACATCACATATGTCAGACAGATAGATAAACATATAGATCATCTTTTTTGTCCCTTGCTAGTCCCAAAGAGTATCTATTAAGGCAGTAAGGAGTTATAATGTATGTTTAGGGAGAGAATACCCACAATGATAAAAGCGTGAATATTTTAAGTACTTCAATATGGTTACATAACTTATTACAATAAGTTACAGCCTTGTAATAATATATTTTGCTTAATATAATCAAAATGAAAATCTTTAAAATTCCCCATCCAGATTAATATTTATGTAGTATTTTTCATTTTACAAAGTGTGTTTCTTACCTCGCTTGCTCTTTTACAATAGCCGCTAAGTTAGTCAGAACATAAATCATTATACTTATTTTTCAGATGGTGAGATAGCTTTTTATGAATATGACCTAAGAAATAAATAAATCTCCTATCTTTCCAGAACAAGCATCTAAGACATGATGGTGAGCCTTCCACAATTTGTCTCACCTCATTACCCACTTCTGTGGAATCATAGGGGCACAGTAGCTCCAAGAGGAAACAAGAAAGCAATGATAAGGATTACAGAATTTCTGTCACAGATCTCTCATCCCCAAACTCTTCAGTGTTCTCTCTAAGACCTCTGATAATTCATGGCATGTCTAGCACATAAAACTTTTTCAGGGAAACATATGACACAGGAATAGAGACAAATAGGAAAAGCCCTTACGGAACACCATATCTGGAGGAAAAAACTAAAGCAGTAAGTAATTAATAAAAATGAAGATAAAAAACAAGTACTAAGGAGCATATAATATTTTTCACTGGTAATTGATTGTAAGATGTTCAAAGAAAACAGCATATTTAGGAGGTGAATAATTCATTAAGAGGATGATTCCAAGAATAAGTTTCAAATTTAGGAATGATGGGTTCTTGGCCAGGAATAGATTACACCTAACAATGACTGATAAAAAATATTTGCTTGAGGGCTTACAAATATAATCAAAGAACTTTAAATGGAAAAGGAAGGGATTAGGAAAAGTTGAATGAATGTATCTGTCAAACTAAATACCATAAATATTAACTACAAGATTAGGAGAAGGAATTATAATAAAAGCCCAGAAAAATCCATTATAGAAAAAAATGCAAAAAAGGATCTAGCAATACAACTCATACACACATACCTGAAGCATGGAGCAATAAGAAAGATGAATTAGACATCCTAAAAAAAAAGAATACATATTCAAACTCGTGAGGATCCTTGAAATTTGGTGGGATTAGGCCCATGACCAGAAAAAGAACAAGATAGATAAAGAAAGGAGGGGCAAAGAAGGATTATATTTTAAGAAACTATACACATTTGGGAAAATTCAGGAACCAGAGGGGAAAACATGGTGGCAAGGATTTCAATGAATATCAACAGAATAAAAACCAAAACTGTTTTTGTTATTATGTTATCATTATTATTGCTGTATATTGCAGGATATCTGAATAGACAGAAGAAGGGGTAAATTCAGAAAACAGATCACAAGCCTGACACAGAAATATGATATAGTAGGGTTAAAGAAGTTCAATTATTGGATGTCTTTTGGAGTTCTCTTTGCCCAAAACAGAGAAGCTAATAATTTCTTAGGTTTCCTCAATGGTAATTTCCTAATTCTAATGGCAAAGGAAATAGCATGGAAACTGGTATCCCATACCTCATATTCATCATCAAGGAGAAGCAAGTTGCTAGAGTAGAAATGGTCATTAAAGGACATCTTACAATTTCTAATAGAGAAGAGAAAACCCAGGAATAGTACAGAATGCACCAATTTTTTTTTTGTTGTTTAGTCATTTCAGCCATATCCAACTCTTTGTGATCCCATTGGAGGTTTTTTGTTTGCTTGTTTTTGGGTTGTTGTTTTGTTTTGTTTTTTGCCAAAGACACAACTTATTTTACAGACTGAGGTAAACAAGGTTAAGTGATGCACAAGGTCACATAGCTACTAAGTGTCTGAGGCTAGATTTGAAGATAAGTCTTCCTGACTTCAAGCCCAGCACTCTATCCATTACACCACCTAGTTACTCACCCAACATTTGGGAAGACTCAATTACTGAGGTTCAGATAAAGTATAGGTAAGAGTCCATGGTGTACAATTCTATAAGGGAAGTCTACACAGAAAGGAAGGGAGGCTTTCAATAATGAATTTCTGATTTGATAAGGACAGACCTGCATGAAATAATGAAGAGCAAAATGAGTAGAACCAAGAGAACATCATACACAGTAGCAGCAATATTGTTTTAAGAACAACTTTGAGCAAATAAATCATATTGTAAATACCCAAATTAGCTACAAAGGACATACAAAGGAAGATACTAACTGCATCCAGAGAAATAATTGATAAATAGAAGTATGTATAGAATGATTTTATATATGTATATGCATATTTGTGTGTAATAGCAGCCATCTCTAGAGTGGGGAGGGGGGAATGGAATGGGGAAAGAGAAGGAAGAAAAAAGAAAAAAAGAAATTTTGGGGGCAGAGTCAAGATGGCAACATAGAAACAGGAGAACTCCGTGGCTCCCACCATAACCACCTCAAATACCTATAAAATATGACTCTAAACAAATTTTAGAGCTCCAGAACTCATAAAATGACAGAAAAACTAGGCTTCCACTGAAAGCAGCCTAGCAGACAGACGGAAAGGGCTCATAGCAGCATGCTGGGAACAGAGCCCAGCCCCATGCAGTTTTAGCCCCAGGCCATCCAGGAGAAGCCCAGGATGGAGCTTTCAGGATTGCTGATCACCAGCAGCTGTGGTGGTTTCCATAATTACCAACCCATAAGAGCCAAGGACAAAGGGAAAAGATCAGTGGAAGTCTGCTAAATTTGGGGGAGAGGGTCCAGCTGACTGCCTCCAGAGCTAGAAGCAGTGTGAAGTGGTAGCCCTGCAGCCACCTCAACATGGCTGCTTCAGAAGCTCCTGGCCTGCAGATTGCAGGGGAGCTAAGCGATCATTCAGAGGCTAAGTGCTCTTGCCTTGAGCTGCATGGATCAGGATCACGGTCTTGTGTGGTGGTCCTAAGGTGCGTTTTCAGTGAGCCAAAGCTGGAGGGGGCTGCAGAGATGGCAGTAGCCTCCTAATAGCTCCAGAAGCTGCAAAAACCCCAGCAATTTGGGACTGAGCTCTCCCCTCTGAAAGCAGAGTTCTACTGAGCCCAAAAGTCAAGTAATTGACTGGCAATATAAGCAGGCAAAGGAAGCAAAGAAAGCTCAGCAAACCGACTTTAGATTCCTTTTTTGGTGACAAAAAGGATCAAAGCATGGAACAAGAGGAAGACAACAGAGTTGGAACTCCCATACCAAAAGCTTCCAAGAAAC